>ML675649.1:40875803-40900687 GCA_007922155.1 Mesoclemmys tuberculata | reverse complement strand
GGTGCAGTCGGCACCTGCGGCCAGCGGGAGCCTGGTGCGGTCGGTGCCAGCCAGGTGTGTGCAGCAGGAGCAGGTGCAGTCAGCACCAGCGATCAGCGGGAGTAGGTGCAATTGGCACCAGCGGCCAGCGGGAGCCTGGCACGGTCGGTGCCAGGCAGGTGTGCTCAGCGGTCGGGGCGCAGCGAGGCCCGGAGGTGGTAGGAGACAGCAGCAGAGGGGCTCGGTCAAGTCCGTGTTGGACCAGAGCCTGCAGAGGAGGCGGACGGAACCATAACTGAGAGCTGGACATTGCAACTTGGACGGTCAGTAGGGGGGAGGAAAGAAGGAAGGGAGAGGCCAAGGACACGCCTTTGTACTCTAGATGGGGTTGGCTCACGGAGTTCATGTGTGCACTGTGCTCTGAACCAGTGCTGTGTTTCTTCTTTTCTGTTATTAAAAGGTTTACTTCTACACTCAGTTTCTGTGCTTGCGAGAGGGGAAGTATTGTCCTTGGGGCGCCCAGGGGGTAAGGTGTGGTTTCCCAGGTAACTGGGTGGGGGCTCGAGCCACTTTGGTGTTTCACTATTGACAGGGACCCCTAGCTACAGAACCCGGCCCTGGCTGCTGCCAACTCTGTCTGGCAGAAGGGTTACATTTATAAAATGGCCTTCCTGTAGCATATGCTTTATATACAGAATACTTGAGGGGGTGGTATAAAAGGTTTAATCAACACTTGCGTATGGCCTGCATACATTTCTTTTTCCTTTTCTTCCACTTTGTTTATAATGTTAGTTCCTTTTTTATTTTATGCACAGTATTAAGTATAGATCATAATGGTGGCTATTTGGTCTTTCCCAAAAGCAAAGAGTCAGGAACCATTCTAGACAACTAGATTTCTTTTGTTAGCATTAATCTGTGCCATATTTATTGAAAACAAGAAATCAATAAATTTTATTCTAATAGGTGCCAACAGAGAAACACACATGGAAGACAGAAGCCTGATCCTCCAATGCCTTGCACCTTGCACAGTCATGTACACTCTGGCAAAGTGAATAAAAAATGGTTGTAAAATGTATCAAACTAGAATTTCCCACTCACATTGCCAGAAACACTTTACATCCATTTTGCACAGGTACAAGACAAAGGAAAACCAGGCCCACTGATTAGATTAGAATCAAGAGTACTAATTTAGAGACATTAAAATGTATTTTGTTTCCTCCCTGGAGTACAAAGGGGCCTTTACACTTAGAATCTCACCAGCATTATGAACAGACAGGAAATCCTGTTACTTTGTGGTCCATATATCTTACAGAAACTCCAGACATTTTCCTGAGTTCTGCTGGAGCAGCACAAGAACAGTCAACCCAAAATGTCAGTGTTTGTAGCAAAACCCAGAGGTCATCCTGGTGATCTGATCAACTCCATTTCCAATCACAGCTTTGCTTCAGCTAAATCACAGGCCATGAAAGTTCATAATGGCAGGATTTTATACAATAATCCCACCACTAAACACTCACTCAAATCAACTGGGAAAAAACCAAAACAAGAACACTTGGTCCCTGGGTTCAGAGACTTGAACTAGACAACAAGGACATGGTTTATAAAAAAAAAAAAAGAAGAGAGGAAGTTAAACAATAATAAAGCCAGACAATATTCTAAATATAAAGCTATAAATACTGCTTCCCCTCATTCATCTCCTATATTTTGAGGAGACTCTAGAGGAACTAGAGAAACCAGGTAGGTGAGGTGATATCGAATCTGAAGAAGAGTTCTGTGTAGTTTGAAAGTTGTCTCTTTTACCAACAGAATATTGCCCAATAAAAGCTATTACCTCATATGTCTTGCCTCTCTAATATCGTGGGACTGACACATCTACTCAACATTCCAAGTTTCTCTGACTGTCAGAGACCCACAGCAGCAGCAGTGGCTGTCCCTCGATAGGAGAAGTCATTAATGAGGCTTAAGACGGCTGAGGAGTCCAATTCGTGCTCAACAGATTTTTCCACGTGACAGGTGGTTGCTTGCAAAGAACACAACTGTTGGCCAGGAGGCTGTACTTTCCTTCCTCCTCTGCCATTTCTCAGCCTCCTGAGCAAGGCAATTTTCTTCAAAACAGGCTGAGGCTTGATATATGATGTGATGTCATTACAGTCTATTGCCTGCCAGTTCTTCCCAATTCATGGGGTCAAGGCTGCAGATTGAAAAGCTGGCCATGCATGTGACACTGAATCCCAATTCCGGAGGAAAGGTGGTCATGAATAAGAATCAAGATTATATCAAGAAAGATGGAGAAAAGGGTTGGGGCAATAACACACCAGTACAAAAGGTGAACAGGTCTGGTTCTAACTCATTACAGGAGGATGGTGTTCATCATTCCCTCATGAAGTAGCCTGAGAACACGAATGAACTTCAATGGAGAACCAAACCTAGATAGCACCTTCCATAACACTGGACAACAAAGATTTTGCTTCCTGAATACTTTTGGATGTATCTTATGGATTTTGGGCTGCTGATTACGAAAATCACCATGAAATTTCTCTATCACATACCGTTTTTTTTTAAATCGCCTATATTTGTTATTTCAATTCAAAATTTAAGTCTATTAAAATGTTGCCCACAGTGTAAGCTAAAAAGTTTTCTAACCTTGTGTTCAAGCATGCCTGGGCATGCAGTGACACTGCACCTACTGCAGGCCACACAACGTGCAGTGGGAATGCCAAGGCTTAGGCAGGGCGGATGCTGGCAGGACAGGTTTTAGAAAGTCTATAAACGCATTTTGCACTCACTGTTCTATGCATTGCATTTATATCAATTTGCATTCATGTTGATGCGCATGCTCTATGCGCATAGCATATTGCGTGTACTCACAATAATAAAGCAATTGTATTTTCAGGAGGATTCGTGATAGCAAAATGTCTCGCCAATGTCGCAACAGCCGCGATACGTTTCTTCGCAACTACAGAGCACCAAACTACATGCAGGTGGTTGACAACATTCTTCAAGCATACAAAACCATGAAGTGCAACATGTCACTAAAGATTCATTTTCTGCATTCTCATTTAGACTTCTTCCCTGCAAGTCTTGATGCAGTCAGTGACGAGCATGGTGAAAGGTTTCACCAGGACATTGTGATCATGGAAAAACAGTATCAGGGCAACTGGAATCCATCAATGCTGACCGATTATTGTTGGACACTTAAACGAGAAGCCTCAGACACTGAGTACAAACAAAAATCATCAACAAAACATTTTTAGCTCAGTTGAACTATTGTAAAGCGTTAGCACCATTATGCGATTAAACGCATTACATTCAATAAAAGTCAATTTCTTGTTTCTCCAAATTCCTACGATACAAATAGTCTGAAATTATATTTGTGTTCAGCTTCAAGTGGTCTAGCATAATCTAAAAAATTTCTGAGGAAGCAACACTTTCGAAAAAATTTGTCATCCAGTGTAATGTTTCACAATTGATGGAATCAAAAAGGTCTCAATTAGGTCAACAAATGCCATAAACAATGGCTGGTTTGTTCTCTACACTTCTCTTGGCTCTATCATGCAACAAAAGTCATGTCAGTGGTGCCCTAAGACAGTCTAAAACCACATTGGGGTACCAGAAGGACATCTTCAGCAAGAGATAGGAAATGGTTCAACAGGATGCGAGCAAGGATCTTCCCGGCAATGGAGAGAAGGGCAATACCTTGGTAATTCCCGCACGTTGACTTGTCCCCTTTCTTAATAATGGTTACAATATTGGCATTCCTTAGGTCAGGTGGAATTTCCTCATTAACCCAACTTCTAATGAGGAGTTGATGAGGTTTTTGCATAAGTGCTATTCCACCAGCGTTGAAGACCTCCACAGGGATGCCATCTGGGCCTAACACCTTGTTGTTTCCAGTCTGAGTGATGACATGCAAAATTTCCTCAGAAGATGGGGGTCAGCCAGAGGGTGGCTGAAGAACGAACTCAAGGGTGGCATGTGAGATTCAGATTCATGGTTCAAGACAGTCTCAAAATGCTCCCTCCGTTGTTGCTTAGGGCTACATTGTCTTTAAGAAGGGTGGAGATCCACATATCATAGCGAGAATCATACATGCCCAATATTAAGCACAAGGTTTCCTTGGTAACAAACTTTAAGCTATTAAAAACCCCCTGCTACTTACATTTCCTTTTAAAATTTATTTTAGTTGCTCTTTCAGAAACAGCATGGCTCCCCACCCTCTTCCATAGACATGATACTAGATTCTACTTCCCCAATACTGCAAGAATGGAACCAGCTGGCATTAGACAACTGTGTTATGAGCCCACAGCTTGCAATTTGCACAGCATGTTCCTGCACAGAGTAAAAGGCAGATGATTTAGCCAGGTCTAGTGGGATAATTCCTACTAAGAATGAATAAGTATTTGTCATGAGAGGTTTTAGGAAAAAGTCATATCTCCATTCATGAAAATAGGACTATGAGGGCCCTTATTCAGGCAAGTAGGATTTGCAGACTGTAGAAGGAGGAACTGCCCTCAGTAAAAAAGCCTCAATCCTTTGGGAAATTAGATCTCTCACTGAAAGTCAAATGTGTCCGTTCTTTTGTGTGGCCACATTAGTGCCCCAACCTCTCTATTAGCCTGAAATGCAACTGAGGATTTAATTTACAGCTGTCAAAGAAATTCATTCAACTCACACTCACAAAAATGAGAAAATGTCAAAAGCTACGGGATTTTTATACACACACAAATCACAGCATCCATGACTTTTACTGCAAAAGAGCAACTGTAGACACCATCAAACCCCTAACTCTGTAAGAACCATCCAAATGGCCCGACATCTCTCTTACAGCAGTAGACTGTGAGGTGCAGCAAAGAAGATAATTAAACAGTTATACTAGGTAATATAGTCTAAACACTTCTGGAATTTGGAGGAGGAAAAGAAAGGTTAACCAGTAAAAGTACTTAAGTTTAAAGAAACTGGCAACTGCAAACAAGATTTCCTTGAAGATTATAAGCAAGAGTACTGTGCAGAAGCCATACTGGCCCAAGAGGTGCAAAAATACAACAAAGCAAATAATCTGTTCTGTACAGATTAAACACAATAGGACCTAGTAATCTAGAAAAAAATAGTAAATAAGTGTCTGTATACACAATAACATAGTACGCACCAAAATACATACCACAAGTATACCATATGTCCAGCCCACTTGCCTATTGGCATTGCTGCGTGCTGCCATGCAAGGAGTCTATGATCAACTGTTAGTCTCAAACTCTTACTCCTAGGGTGGGAGTAACATAAAGACAATGTATTGTCCACACACACATCTTGGAGGGAAGAAAATGGAAGAGGCACCTCATTTGGTTCCAGTACAAATCCTCCAGCCAGCAAGAAACAATACTAATGGAAGTCTCTCTTCCAATCCCAGGTGACTAGGACACTGGCTATGATTAGGGTTGGTAGAATTGGATTTTATATATTATAATTTGAACAGATAAAGTCAATGTTTTAATTTAAGCATTTTTTATTTGTATTGATTTAAACGTTCACCACTGTGCAAAATTATGGGTTTTAAGCACTTTTTTCAATTTTTATCCATTTAAATTTTTACAGTTGTGGGAAATTATGGGGGAGGGGGAAGCTTTATAACTATTGAAACACAAATTTATCAAAATCACACGGCAAAATACCCACAGTAAATATCCTTGAATGAAATTCTACTGCTCTCATGCAGCATTTTTCTTACTTTGTCTATCAGTACATTTCTATTATTATTATTGATGGAAATTTTTTTTTGTCAGTTTGTGTGTGTACAGTGAAATTGACATTTACTGATATTTACCAATAAAAATCGAATCCTTCCAAGCCTACCTATGATGCTGATCTCAGAACTAGGACTGAGACAAAGTAGAGAAAATTTAAGAGGTGAAGATAAAAATCCTTATAATTCCTGCAGAGAAAAAGAGGACAATCCCTATGCCAGTGTGAGGTGAAAAAAAATATGGAACCGGGAAAATAACACGCTACAAAAAGTACGAAGAACTATCACAGTTTTACATAAGGCCAAACAAATATTTCCTATGGAGATCATCTGAAAAGTTTTTGGTTTTAAAGAATGTTAAACCACGTTTAAGTTCCTCACGTTACAGAAAAACATTCACCTGGTTCCATGAGTTAAGGGGCCTCTGCTCCATTTTGGTAGCCCTGCCAGGGAATAAATGAATGAGTGAAATTGCAGGTGGAAAGCTAGGGATCAGTTCCTAGAGCCATCCTGCATTCCAAAAATAATTTTCCTAATGCAGAGAAGAGCTCAGCTGGTTAAGCGTACACAGTCAAAAGCCTACTCCTCTTCTGTTCCCTGCCTCACTCTACCCCTCTGGGAAGCAATGAATTTGCAGCTGCTTGGTGAGCTCTCTTAGGCTAGGTCTACACTGACGGCAGCAAATTCACCGCTGTCACATGGATTGCTCTGGATCAACTGAGCGGTCTGTATAGACGCGCTCAGTCGATCCAGGAAGCAACGCAGGAAAAGCACCTCGGCGTAGCGCTGTGTCAAAGGGAGTGATTTACGTCACTTGCGTATCTCCCGTCGACTGCCGCCGAATCCCAAAGGTAAGTTTAGACCGGGCCTTAGCCGGTGAGGCCCCACCCATACTACACTTACAACTAGATTCAGGGCTCCAATTTATATGATTGCTCCCTGCCTCGGTTACAAAACAGCTGAAATCTGCAGGGGACATAAGTTCCTGAGTACATTATGTATCACAGTTGTGTTGTACAGGTGAAGTCAGAAGACAATTGTACATGGGGTTCCCTGATTTGGTTGTATCTGTAAGGTAGAGAGGCCTTGGTAACAGTGGATCTTGTGTAACCATGGTCTGAGTTCTGTACCCCCTTTATCTCTTCACTCCTAACATTTCTTTCAGTTTTAC
The DNA here is from genome assembly GCA_007922155.1 of Mesoclemmys tuberculata. Classification (NCBI taxonomy): domain Eukaryota; kingdom Metazoa; phylum Chordata; order Testudines; family Chelidae; genus Mesoclemmys; species Mesoclemmys tuberculata. Next base: position 40,893,800 of record ML675649.1, on the reverse strand, counting down.
TTAAGACATTTATTCCTTTGATCTCAAAAGAAAAAGAAAAAAAAAAAAGGATTTAATCTTATAACAGGCACAAGATGCTAAGAGACAAGTCTTTTTCACAGAATATAGCCTCAAACCAGGAAAGCTATGTTTATTCCAAGCAATTCACTATTTTACTGTGTTGTATGCAAATATCAAACACAGATATCCTCACTGTTTAAATAATAAACTTGTAACACAATGACAGGAAAGATAACTAAAACAAAGTCAATGACAAAACATCCTGAACTTTCAGCACTGAGACAGAAAATAGCATAGGAGTGAGAGAGCAGAGCAGTGGCTGAGCAGTGAATTTTCCTGTCTTTCACCAGTTTATATCGTAACTTTTATTTACTCCATTTTTAAAACATTTCATGGGAGCATGTTATGTACCATTCTAATCAGGAGTAGGTTTCTCATTTCTAATCTGGGGTAGGTTTCTCAAAATACACAAATTAGCAGACTTTTTAGAAGTATCTTCCACTGGACACTAGAACTTCTCTAAACTCTAGTAAGACCCTCTAAAAGCATACATTATGTGAAGTGGAAATTACAGGTAGTAGCTATAGGTGACATGCAAGCTAAATCACTATCAGATTTAGGAACAGTTTATAGAGTTAGCAAATTGGGTGTCTCTCCTGCCAGAACAAAAGACTGGGACTTCAAACTATGAGAAGACTGTTGAAAACCCAACAGTTAGTTAGACTTTTCTGCTGCGCCTTCCTCTTTTCAAACATCTCCACCAAAAACCTCAGCAATGATGCAGAGTTGGGGACCATGAATTGAGAAAGGGAGCAAGGTAAATAGTTGGTATTGCAATGACAGTGCAAAGGATAACCTCAATGAATGGATCAGTGAGAGTCAGTATGCACATTATGGATGCAAAAACAAGGGAGATATGGCTTGTGAAAGACCAGTTGCAACATCTCTGACAAGAAGACCAGTTTTACTCCCCTGCTCTAGAAAACACCTGCAATGTAATGAGTGTTGTTGTAGCAATGCTCTCGTGGTAGTAGGGTACACAAGAGGCATGGCTAAGCTGCAGATCCCAGGGGGAGTTCTGTCACAAATAGCACAAACAGCACAGAAACTGACAGTTTGGAAATCACGGCTAGACTATTGGGATTATTTTATTTTATTTTACTGGGGAAAAAGGGCAACAAGAGTCCTGATGTATTGTCATGGAATAAAACATTTTGCTTCACAATAGCTATTTTCCACCACTAAAAATTGAGCATTTGCTTTAGGGGTGAAGAAGGTTAATCTTCACCATCTCTGCATTTTTCTGAAGAGTCACTTCAACTTGCTTATGGGCTGAAAATCCCACAAGTTAAAAAAGGGTGTGAGACGTAGATTCGAAGATACAGTAGTGATGGATGCTAGAAGAACCTGGAAAGAGAGGCGCCGTACATACACAAGGGAAGTTTACAAAAATAATTCCCCACTGGTTCTGCTCCATCAGTGGGATAGACAAGGCTCTGGAAGGTTCCACAGATACACCATCATGTCACTTCAAGTTGTAAGGCCATAAAAAGCCAGAAAAGCAGGAAGCCGTCAGAGTCTTGTCTTCACTAATATTCCCACTGGCTCAACTGAACCAGTGGTAGCCCTGATAGGGAAGATTTTTTATGCAATTCCTTAGTATAGACTAGGAATCAAAAAATTGTACTGGGATACTGCTAGATTATGACCCACACTAACAGAATAATACAAAGAAAATAAGAAAGAGAAAATCTCACTACTGAAAATCTCCCAACTCTCTCTACTATTTTCTCCCAAATTATTGTCTGAAGTGATTTTTATCTTAAGCCAACATGGTAATCAACAAAGGTACTCTACCAACTTGTGCAATTTTAGTAACCTAACATTTTAACAATTAATATTTAAAATTACAGGAATTGAGATTAGAGAAAAATAATTTTTCGATTTGTGTACTTCATAGATTTGACAGTCCCGTATGTGTAGTTTCATTTTTCACCTGTACAGTTAGTTTCCTCTTTTGTTTGCCTGGGTTTTTCCACACAGCAATTGGAGAGAACAAACAAACTGATCTAAACTCTCCCCTTTTAAATTTTTTTTTAAACATGACTAAATTTCAATATGACTGTGCTTCTTTTAGCAAAACTGTCTCTCTCCTCTCCCTTGAGGCTTAACATCCAAATAGAACTACACACATTTCCTTATTCCTTCCCCTTAACCAGTGATACATGTTCAGTCTGTCACTCCACAACCTCTCACCCACACTTCGATGGATAAAAAGTGAAGAAAGATGTTCAGCGCAATTCACAGCCGTAACATAACAAATTAACAAGGGAAATCCAGGGTCTTTCATTATCCCTTTGTCTGCCTGCTACAGTTGTTAGTTATGTGAGGGGGCCAGAGATTCAAAAAAATCAAAATTCCACTACTCCGTCACACATTCCAGCAGGGTACAGGGAACACAATGGCTGCATGGTTATCCCAAAAGAGAACTGCCTCCATAGACACACTGCAGCTATGGATGTGTCCTGGATTTCACACAGGGGAACCAGGAGGAACACATGGCAGTTACTCAGTTCTCCTTTTCCACCCCTTTCTCAACACAGCAACATTCTTGGTGAATTTCCTGAAATGGCTTTAATTTACAGCATTCCTCTCAAACCAAGCAAATGTCTTTTCAGTTATTTTAAATAGATTTCATCTAACAGATTATATTTCTCATCTTCCACTGTATACAACTGAAATCTCTCAAGATTTGCAAGGCTCTACCCTTTTTCCTGTTTCCATTTGGTAAATACTAATTCCTCCAACACACACACATTCCCTCTCCCCTCTCAGATATTTTGAAAGGACCTAAAATGACGATAGCTATGTTAGTTTAGCAGATGCTATGACATATATAAAAAATAGTTATGTACAAACATGCCTGCCATTCACCACCATCCACTGATACCAATACAGCCTTGGGATTGTCATCATTTGCCTGAAGAGGGAGCACTAAATATTGTGGCTTTCTATATTTTGGGAGAAAGGAAACAACAAAATGTATCCTTCAAAAAAAAAAATTCTCAGCAAGCAAACTGTGGATTTAAAAGACAAAGCCATTTATAGCCCAGCAAGCAATTTTCTCCCCTCCCCAGATTACAATCTAGAGTGCTATCATACTCTGAAGATAGAAAGACATTATACAGTTCCACATTTACTTTCCCTCAACAACTTTCACATCAAATTTGTTCAATTTACATGTCAAGAGATTTTCCTCCCAAGCTATCAACCTGTAAAGTCACCTTGTGGGCTGAAATTTTTTTTATAATCATATTTTATCCTCTCTGCCTGTTCTCGTAAAAAAAAAAACTGCAATTATATTTTTATCCACTCGCATAGCGTCCCTATTATTATATCAGCAAAACAAAAATCATATTCAATACATCGACAATGACACTGCGAACCACAGCCCTCGAAGACTATGGCTCTTCACCCCACAAAAGACTAACAATATCACTGCTCAACTGAATACTCAAGCTTTTCCTAAGCAAATAGGTAGGCCTTGTAATGCATCCTAAAGGCCAAAGAACTTGGGTTATCTCAGACCAAGAGGTGGGGGAAAAAATGAATTCCAGAACTGATAACATTCTACTGAGAACGTCCTGCTACCAGCCCCTAGTCGAACAAATTTAAAGACTACACTCTTAATCTCAGTACTGGGTTGAAATATAAGAGGCAGAAAAATCCTAAACCATAAAAGGGCTTTAGAGATCAAGAACAGCATTGTGAATTACACCTGGAAGGGAACTGGAAACTAGTCCAGGCTATAAAACACAGGTATAACATGATCCATGTGTGAGCTACCAAGTCAGCAAGCATCCACATCATGCACTATCCTTCCTGAATAGTCTTCAAGGATAGTTGCATACAGAAAGCAATGCACTAATCTAGTCTAGAGTTGACAAAGATATAGATGCTTATAGTGAATTCTGCATCATAAAATAAATAGGGCTCAATCTCCTTGTCCAAAGCCTTTTGGGGGAGGGGGCACACGACCTCTGCTGCTATCTGGGCATCCAAAAGCAGACAAGGAAATCAAAAACTCTACATTACAAACCTTACTTACAAATGGTAAACATACATCAATCCCTTCAACTTAATGGGCTATCAGCTCCAACACTTGTTATTTATGGTATCTTTTCCTATCCATCAACATCACTGCTGTTGTATCTGTGCAGAGCTTCCAAGACCATGATCTCAGTCAAGCCCCATTCTTGATAGACAATGGGAAAGATAAGTGACCAAAGCATCCGGGTCTGATAAAACAGACATATAGGTCCAACTGTTATCAGCAAGTCTACAGCACTGCAGCCCAAACTGTCTCACTGTCTCCTGTAATGGTCTCATATATACATTTTACATTTAACAGGAACAATGACGACAAACCCCAGCAATACTTCAAATGAGAAAATTCTTGTGCAGAAGAGCAATCTCCAAATAGCAACCTCTTAAATCAAAATATAGCTGACAATTCTGTTAGACATGCGAGGCAGAATAAAATCTATTTTGCTCTTCTGTAGCTGTATTAGCTTTTTACTGAAGACAATAGTTATAATTTCTGCCCGTTGTGAAAGCTACATTAACATAGGGAAAAGATATACTGAGTAAAGAAGATACTATTTTAAAGTCTAGTTTTTTAACCATAAAGGTCAGGGCTTGAAAAATGAATTGCACATCTACTTGTCCAAAGACCAAGCCTCCTAACCCCACTGAAAAATACTCATGCCTTCACCTAAACTACACTAGCCATAACCCCTACAATTTATAGGAATAACACTGGTGTACTGTATTTAACTGTAATTTACTAAGTTACTTTCTGAAAATATATTAAGAAGCAAAAGGACTATCTTCTTACCCTTTCTGGCTTCAATTCACATTCTCTTTTTCTGTTCTATCGTAGATCATGTTGTATTTTTTTCACATTGTTTTCAGCGTCTGTTTCCTTTTCACCTTCTCCTCAACCAATCCCTTACATCCTTTTCCCTCTCCTTTCCCGTACATTGTATTATCTATCTCCTACTTTGTTACAACCCCACACACACTCCACAACTCTCTCTTTCAGTATCCTACTTCTCTTTTCTAATTTATCCTATCAGCCTCTCTCCCCGTTCATTTGCGCATGCACCGCATCCAATCCTAACTTCAGATACACTGACTCACTTCTACCCCTTTTGATATAAAGCTTGAAAAGTTCACCAGATACTTAATAGCCAGAGGGCTAAAAGGGAATACTGAACTAGGATGAAGGACCCAGTTGCCCAAGATGAGAAGCCTAACCACCAACCAACAGCTGGGAAACAGAAGGTAGTGGGATTGCTAGCAGAGTGCTATCACTGGACTCTATTTGAGGTTCTATTTTATTCTTCACCAGCTACTATCTGATAAGTGTCTGATAAATCTGAAGCCTTAAACCATCTCTGGCTGCTGGAAGAGACAATTCTCTCTCTTTTCCATACCACTGCCCCCTTCCCCAATGCAATAGCTCCTGTGTCCGCCTCTGCTGCTCCTTGGAGCTATCCCATGATGAAGTAAAATTAATTTGACCTAATTCTTATCAGTTTGAGTAACCCCAGGGGGTTCTCATTAACATCTATGAAAACTGACAAGGCTGTCTTTAGTTTTTACTCTGCAGAATAGGAAAGCTCTGGCGCTGTCTGGCTACAAACTAGTCAGCAGTGCCTTAGTTTACACTTGGTAGGTTTTCTTTACAAACATGCAACCTAGAAGATTAACTCTTTCATTGAATGAGAACTTAGATTCAGCAGAAATCAAAGGGCTCATCCAGGAAAACTGGGAAACAACAAAGTTATTTACAACATGTAAAATCAAATGTCTTGTTCTTAACAATCTAAGTGGAGAAATACGTGCAACTACAGCATTTTGTACTAGGTCCTTGTTCTAACACAGTGCCTAAAACCCTCACTATCAACAAGATCAAAAGCACTGTTAGGTCTGAAGAGCCCTGTTTGATGCTTCAGATGGAAAAGGTTCACCATTGTTGCTTTCCTGTTATTGTTACAAACTGAAAGCCTCGTTGCCAGGGAAACCGTCTCCTTCATAAACTAGCCGGAAATAAAAAATACACTAATCTGAGCCTGTCTGCAGACATCGCCTACTTCAAAGAAGTGTATGGAGCCTTAAGAAACATTCCAACAATCCCATTTCCTCCGTCTCAGAGACCTACCCAGGTATCTCAGCTCTTGCATCTGTCCCGTCTTTCAGGAGTGACCCTGTGCCACTCAGCCGATCCTGCCGGCGTTGGTAAAGCTTAGAGGACGCCAGCCCCCGAAGTCTCATGCCAGCCATGGCACCCACTGCCACTGTGAAGGGGAGCGTAGAAAGACGACTGGAAAGAACAAAAGCGCTGAAATTTCAGTGAGTCACTTTCCTTCTGGGAGTTGTGCTTAGTTCTCAGAAGTGCTAAATCAGCATAGACAGAATCCTGCCCAAGTGCTGCTTCTTACACATCGTCCGCCATTCTGTTACAACTCTAATAAACCAGATTATTTCTTTCCTGTATCCCACTGGTATGACCCACCTAAGCCAGTGGGTAGGAGTCAGCACCAGAGATTAATTCTATGTCAGATTTGCACACTGAATCTACACAAGCTCCATTTTCCAAGAGATTAATTTAAAAATCTCATTCTTCAGTTAACTCATCCACTTAAACCAGAACAGCACAACAGTAGAAGAAAACAAAAGAGGTCAACGATCCCCAAGCAAAGAACTTTACTGCAGACTAATATCAGATTCTGGCTACTCCAAGTTGGTCCCCTGAAAGATGGTGCATCATACAATAACATGTATGTATGATGTTGCGTTCAGCAGAATCCTTCATTCCACATGGGTAAAGCAGACCCCCAACAGAGAAAGCATGAAGATTCTTGTTCTCCAGATACACTCCAGCCTATAAAAATTGCATGCTGTACAAGATCAGGAAGCTGAGAAAAGGAACATACTTTACATTCCAGCCTCCAGAGCACTCGCTCTTCTGGGAACTGAACGGGGTTTCAGCCAGGCGCCCACCCTTTACACCACTCCTGCCTCCCACCCCCTAAAGGAAGAAAGGATCACATTACACAAATGGGTCTAAAAAAACAAGCAAAAAAAAAAATATCTGAGACTACTAAAGTCAACTCCTTAAAGGAACAAAGTAGAGGATGACAGGAACATCCAGGCCAAGACATTATCAGATCAGAAGCAGCACAGTCCAAGAAAACCAATCCAAAGGCCATTATAATCTATGGTTTATTTACTTTACAATACATTATTAAGGCAAAAACAAGGATTTTCAAGGCAGTAATGAGGTATTATATATCTACAGTTATCTATCTATATCTACAGTTTAGCAAACTCTAGAAATAATAAAATGAGAGGAATGGAAGGAATGATTTGCACAACTGTTTGACAGGCAGTGATCAATAGTTGTCCCTTCTGACCTTTACATTTATGAGAGAAGTATACACCAGAATCCAAGAAAACAGGCAGAGATAAAGAACATCATAGTTTTGAAGAGGAGGAAGCAGCGTCATGCTCTGTCTGCACCTAAAGGTGACCTGCAAATAATTTTATTTTATTTCTTTATATTGAGGTCCTGAATATTTTTATATTCAAAATAGAGCTTTCTGCTTGCTTGCTTTTTAATTTCAGAAATAATCAGGTATGCCAGCTCTGATTTTCCCTGGTATTGCTGAAGGATCTCCTAGGACTGTCTTGGAAAACGTATATATGGTAGTTACAACTCTCACCTTTAACTGGGGGTGAAAATGTCAAATAATTAACAAATATGTCCTTTTTTTCAAAATGTTAAAACCCACTTAATTTTAATGATTAATAACATGCTTTAGACCAGCCTGACTAAAGTCCCTTCCCCTCTCAACTGCTCAGCTTCTCACTCTCAGCTTTTATAACGTCACTATTTCACTGGCTCTCCAGTCATCAGTGTCTGTCACACTAGACAGGACCAGAACTTGTAATGTAATTTTTTTTTAAAAAAAGCTTTTGGGCTCTTTACATAGCACCAGCTCAGTTCTCCCCCATCCCCACATCTGCAGGTCACCTTTGAGAGACAGGACTGATACTAAAGTCTTATTAACAAATCACTTTTTGAGACTAAAGTAAAGAGAAAGCTGACAGACATCTCTTAGGCATAGATGAGTAGCACCCAAGGGAAGCAGCTCAATGATTGTCCGATAAATCTCTATGACCTTTCCAGCGAGTAACAATTTACTCAGCTAGCCTCTGAGGGCAAAGATAAAAGTAAGATTAAATTAAAAATGCATTTTTCAGCCTAGAAGCCAAGAGTGGTTGTTCATAATTCAGACAGACAAGTTCTGCATTAGTTCTCGTTTGCAGTCAGAACTCTTCTTGTAATTACTGAGGCTTGGTCTACACTACCAATGTCAGTATGAGCAACATAGTTATACTGATATAGTCCCCAGTGTAGACAGCACTATGTCAATGGTAGGGCTGATTCCATCGACATAGCTGCCACCTCTCCGGGACGTGGAGTACCTACGTCAATGGGAGCAGCTTTCCCATCAGCATGGGTAGTGTCTTCACTAAGTGCTACAGGAGCACAGCTGTGCCGTGCCAGTGCACGTGCGCTGCTGCAGTGTTGTAAATGTAGCCAAGCTCTGACACTTGTACTCCATCTTCTCCGTCACACTCCAACTCATTTTACTTGCAATTACATCATAATATGCACAGTAATATCTCCCTTTTCTTGTTAATTAAAAAGCTTGAGGACAGAAGCTAGCCTACTGAAATACTTTAACGGAAAGTAATATACTCCCCGTTTCTTACCTTAAGTGGGTATGCGAGAATTGATTAGCATATCTGCAGGAAATACAGAGGAGTATCCAAATCTCAATGGGGCCCAAGTAAAGTGCTGACAAAGATAATTTATTACTCATTATAGTAATAATACAGAAGCATGCACTAAGGACCTTTTCTTAGATCTTGTGTGCAGTTGAAAAAATGTGTACATATTTTTCTGTATCGATGCAGTTTCAATGACAAAAGCTATACTAAGACAGAACAAGGCATTTTACCTGCATGTTTTCTAACCCAAGACCAGAGCGGTAAAAATAAGAGACAAACCTATTTTCCAGTCTGTTTACTTTGTGCATTTGACAGCAATTTGTTTATGGTCAGTTTCATTGTTCCTCCTTTTGTTGGACTGTTTCACTGTTTCTCTTTCACAGAGCATCCAGGGAGGGAAAAAAATTAATCAAAGAGGGAAAAGTGATTCAGAAACCATAAAACCTGTATGAGGGATACAAAGGGCAGAAGGAGAATCTGAAACCATTTAACTCTTTTTTTGGAAACTGTCTAGATTTCTTGTACATGGTGTCCTTTTAAAATACAACCATCAGGTAAATGGTATCCTTTGCTTTTGCTAGCCCTTTCAGAGGTTGCTTAAAACACACTTCATTATATACATAGCATATTTCACCAAGGTTCTCAAATTGCTTTCCAAGTTTTAATTATGAGATTTCGTATTGCTTTAAACAAACTAGAATATAAAGAAAATAGGTTTATCCAGTCTCTCAGTTCTACTATCTTGGGATGTTACTTGCAATAGCTGGTATTTTCAGCTAGAAGTGCGATTTTTAAATTGACAGTATCCTTTTAAACTTTGTACCATCCACAAATTGGAATTTGTGAACAACAATTCTGAGTTCTACTGATTAACTAAATGACTCGACTTCTCAGTGGCTTGGTTTACTGATCTGTAAAATGATATAGCAACTAATTATACTCATTTTACAGATTAGTAAACCAACACATTGAGAAGTCGAGTCATTTAGTTAATCAATGGCAGTCAAGATTATTCTTCACATATTTCAGTTTACCCCAGAGTTATCTTTTTTCTTTCATGACTCCAAATCCAAAAATCTTTTGCATTCTCTGTTTCAGCCTAAATGCAGTATTTTAAAATTCATCATACAATATACAACCAAAGCAGTCATTTACATTTGATAATTTCATATAAACACGCTTATTTCTATTACTGAAACACTTAAGAGCTCCAATCATACACCTGGACTCTACTGTGCTAGACACGATACAAACAGAATAAAAAGGCAGATTACAAAGAGATTACAATTTAAGTATAATGTATACATTTTTATTGTCATTTTAATTAATTGCACATTCCCCCTATGCTACCCCATACCCATGAGCATGAGGTAATTAGCTAATTACTGGAGCTAATTAAATTTGGAAGATTATCTTCACCACTAGAAGGACTAGAACCATTTTTAAAATGGAAGGTCAATTAATGTTTTTTTAATTCTGCAATGCTTTCTTTTCTATATGTCTTAGGTACTGATATAGATAGCACTGATAATCATAGAACCTAGGAAACAAGTTCTTTCGTTCCCTTTTATTAGTGTTCTTTCTCCCTATCTTTCTTGCCATTGTTTCAACACTACCTCTCTCTCAGGCTGGGTCTACACTGATGGCAGCAAATTCACCGCTGTCAGATCGATTGCTCTGGATTGACTGAGCGGTCTGCATAGAAGCACTCAGTCAAACCAGCAAGCGATGCAGGAAAACCACCCCAGTAAGTGGCGTAGCGCTGCATCGTTCCCTTCGACGCAGCGCAGTGTGGATGGCCCGCAGAGGAGACACTGCAAAGTCGACAGCAGATGTGTAAGTGATTTATATCACTTGCGTATCTCACATCGACTGCAGCCGAATCGCAAAGGTAAGTGTGGACCGGGCCTCAGTCTTTTTATTTTCTTCTCTCTTACACAGAGAAACAGAACAAGATAATCCAATTTTTAAACCAATAAGCCATTTATGATATTTTCCTGGCTCCAAATGTGTCCACACTGATCAGTACTGTGCAGAAACTCACATTTTGGAACAGCGTAGTTTGTTCTACAGCAGTGCTCTCAACCTTTCCAGACTATTGTACCCCTTTCAGGATTCTGATCTGTTTCACGTCCTGCCAAGTTTCACCTCACTTAAAAACTACTTGCTTACAAAATCAGACTTAAAAATACAAAAGTGTCACAGCGCACTATTACTGAAAAATTGCTTACTTTCTCATTTTTACCATATAATTATAAAATCAATTGGAATATCAATATTGTACTTACATTTCAGTATATAGTATACAGAGTAGTATAAACACTGTCTGTTTGAAATGTTAGTTTGTACTGACTTCGCTAGTGTTTTTTATGTAGCCTGTTGTAAAGCTAGGCAAATATCTAGGTGAACTGATGTACCCCCTGCAGACCTCTGCATAGTCCTAGGGCTGTCACATCCCTAGATGAGAAGCACTGTTCTACAGTATCAGAATCCCAACAGTTCCAGAACTGAAAAAGATTGGGATATACGGTACTGACAGGTTACAAAGATACTAACTACTATGTTGCAAATGTCTTCTTTATGGCACTTTCCCTTTATTAGTAATGCAATCGAGAGCAGGGGCTGTGAAGTTGTTTCCTGAGGATTGGAAGTCTTTCTATACATAGAATCTAAGGGCCCAATCCTACCAGACATGGTGCTTACCCAGGACTCAATAATGCAAGGAGATGAGCAGACATATTGGCATCTCACATGTTTAAAGTTAAGCATATGCTTATTTATTTTGCTGGACTGGAGCCAGAGTGCATAGCACATTGCAGGATTGAGTCCCCCACTTCATTCTTCTTTTACTGAGGTTTAAAACAAACAAACAAACAAACAAAAACAACCAGTTAATACAGAACCATCATAAATATTTCTATTTGGTAATTCCCACAACATAATGAGAAACTATTCTAAGGCACAGGGAGCAATGGAAGCCATGAAGTTATAAACTTTCATAATTAACAACTTTTCCAGGATAAATTTTTCCAAAGCATTAAACTATAAACCTACATGTCTGCACACTTCACTATTGGGAAGTTCATGCCAAGACCCACTCAATATAAGAAATCCAGAAAATTAGCCATTTGTGTTACTTTGAGGGGGGGAGAAGTTAAAAATCCTACACTCTTTTAGGGAACTGCACATATTACAATGGCTTGTGGTGCTCTGGAAAATTCCACAAAGCCTTATGTTCTATGTCCTAGCACCTCACTGAAAATAATGTTGATGCCTTAAAAGGCAGGGCTCTGAATATGTACAAGAGAATGGCACAAAAATTCGTAATCATGATCACTAGATTTGGCAAACAGGATGGGCCATAGAGTATATGGCAATCCCTTGGTAACCCAAAAAAAGAAACCTACAGGTGTTTTTTTTTTCCAAACAACCCAAGGTAACTTCCTTTGCCCCTAAACTTGAGTGATCCTTGCCTCGTGTGAAACACATTTTAAACATTGTACCTACATGACACAATCAGCTTGGTTCATGCAGTCTAAATTATTCCCAGATTTACCTTCTCTCTTCCCAACTCCAATCAAGAGCTGGACAGATACTTACCAACAGTGACAGAGTTTCAACTACTTTGAGCTTAATCCTATCCTAAGGAAATGGAATATATACAACATATGTACAATATACACACACACACACACACACACAACATATATATTCATGTTACAAGAGCGAATACTGAGCCCATGAGGTATCAGCAGCTGAGATTCTGATCCAAAATAATCTCATTCCAGAACAAACTGGAGGAGCTAAAGTATATGCACCAAATACACCCACATACATCAGACTATCATCATCCACTCTACAAACTGCACATTCACCCACATTTTAGATATGGGCACATGGTAATTATTCAGGATATTATCATCATCCCTTCCAGTACCCCCTGCCTCAGATGTTCTAAGTACTGTGCGAATCACAGAAGGCACCATACAAGCTTACACTCACGGCTTCCTCTATTCTTTGTACTTAAAGATAAAATCCCCCAGACTCTCCTAACAGTTCTTAGCCACAAAAAGAAGTGATGATTAAAAAACACTGAAATATAGTGGAGCTAAGGCTATCAGGATTCAGGAGGACAGAATTCCCACAGCGCAACATTTAAAAAGTTCATATTCATATTTAATGATTCGCACCTTGGAAACACTTCACAAACCTCAGTTAATTCTCACAGTACTCCTATAAAGTAAGTTCTTCATTTTACTGAGAAAATGTGGAAGACTGCATAAATCCTCCCAAGATGACAAAGCCAGGACAACTCCTCCCCGGGGGAAGAGGGCTGGTCCTCCTCTGGAACAAAAATGTGACACTGACTCACGTGTGTCAAAGTGATGAGAGAATTTCCATCTGTCACTTCTGTGCTCAGAACACCCCCTCCAAGACTCAGAGCAGAAGGGATTGCAGATGGAAGGATGCTACTGGAGGAAAGAGCTATAGGTATAAATAAGTAACAGCTGTGAATAACCTAACTGCGGTTCAGTGTCAAGATTCATAGCCGCTCAAGGCACCAAAGCCCCACATCGGATTACACCTAGCTCTGGTTCATCCAGTGGGGAGGCACCGTACACTTCTCAAACATAAATACACACGTTCAGCTCGGTCTCTTGCCCTGTTCTCTCAAATCCTGCGCTTCTGATCCTGGCCTTAGTCCTCTCCTCCTGCCCCTGCCCTTGCCCCTGCCCCCCGTGCACGTTTCCGTTATCTGGTCCCACGGGTGCGCAGCCCAGGGAGCGTCGGATGCCTTCTCCCGGCGCTTGACACGGCTTGCACCGAACGACGGTCCCGATGCTCCAGGCGGGGCGGCCGTTTGCAAAGACCAGGAAACCCCCGGGCTCCTCCCCACCAAGGAAGGGGAGGAAAAGCCGCTTCCTTGCGCCGGCCTCAGGCGCGCCCCCTCTGCGCTGCAGAGTCCTGGCCGCCCGGCCGCCAGCGCCCCAGGAGCCGGGCAGCAGAGCAAAGAGCCTCTCCCAGCCCCAGCGGCCGCCGCAGGCAGGCGGGGAAGCAGCCCGTGGGGACGCTCGCTCCGCGTTTACACAGGGATAGCGCCGCTGACTTCGGAGTGACCCTGAGGGCAGGGCAGGAAGCGCGCCTGGGCTCCGGCAGCGGGGGGCCGCGATCCAAGGCCCGCTCCCCCGCCGGCGGCGCCCAGGCAGGAGGGTCCCCCAGCCGGGCCGCACCGGCTCAGCAGGGCCCTGCGCACGGCTCCCCCGCCGGGGCGGCCCGCTCTCCGTTACCTGCCCGTCATGGCGAAGCCCGGCCCGGCCCGGCCGCTCTCCGCGGAGCTCGGTCGGGAGCCGGCGCCTGACAGCGGCCGCAGAACGAGCGAGACCCCACGGCCCGGGCCAGCCCGGAGAGACCAAATCCCGCCCCGCCTGGCGGCCTCCTCTGCCGCTCCTGCAGGCAGCGCCTGTGGGCGGGAACCCGGGCAGCGCCCCCGGCCCGCACATACATTTCCTATAAAGGGAATGAAATGAGACGGGATGAAACGCCACGGGCTGGTCCCGCCTCCGCCGCGGGAGAACGGGAGGCTCCCCCAGGGATCAAACCCTCTCCCGGGGAGAAGGGGAGACACCCTCCAAGGATCAAGCCCCGCGGAGAAGGGGAGGCATCCCCAGGGATCAACCCCGGGGGAAGGGGAGGCACGGCCCCCTCCAAGGATCAATCCACCCCCGGGGGAAAATGGGGGCATCAGGAGACTCACCAAGGAGCCATCCCACCTACACCGCTAGGGATCAACCCCCCAGGGTGGCGACCCAAAGACACCCCACAAGAATCAACACCCCTTCCAGAGCAGAATTGGAGGTGCACCCAGCCACCCCCAGGAATCAAACCTTCCTTCTCTGAGGGGAGATGTCAACACAAGTACACCTGCCACCTCCAGGGATCAAACACTCCCTAGTGCAGAAACTGGGACATGGAAGGCAAACGCAGCCAGACCTAGGGATCAAATTGTTCCCATCACCCCCCTCAGTGAGGGGAGAGGTGAGGAGACATCTCTCACCAGCCCCTGGGAGAACAGCAGTTCCCGGAGCCAATTCCATGCAAGCCTGGCCAGAGCTACCTGCTCAAGGAAATACAGGCCACATCTCTTCCCATATGCACCCCAAGATGATGAACACCGACAGCACTCAAACTGTGCTCCATGGCCATCATCTCCACTTAGTGGCCTGATGAGATCTTCTTGCGGCCTGCACACAGAAGGGGTTTGAGAACCTAGCAGTAGTGTGTGGGTCTTTGAGGGGATTTCTCCCTTCCAGAACTAAAAAGTTGAAAACCAGGTAGAGTCCATCAGTGGCCATAATCCCACTTCTCCAAGAAGTCACCAGTTTCCCAAAGTGAAGCAATGCTGTACAAGTGAATTGTTTTGCGGACATGAGTAAGGACAGAGGCTCTCCTCCAAACCGGCAAGTTTAACTTGCAGGTCTCCTGACTCCATCTGGCAACTTTGAGAATCTAACTTTGTGGAGAATATTGATTTGATAGTATTTTACACTCACTTTGCATAGGAGTAAGTGACTCCATGCACTGGTTTCCCTAGGGTGACCAGATGTCCTGATTTTATAGGGACAGTCCTGATATTCAGGCCTTTGTCTTATACAGGTGCCTATTACCACCCACCCCGTCCTGATTTTTCACACTTGCTGTGTGCTCACCCTAGTTTTCCTCAGAAATTGAAATTAAAGGAGGTGTTTGAATTTACAGGGGAGGTTGGAAAATGACTAAAATGGCAATCCCTGAATTTTGATCACTGTGGGAAGGGAAGAGGAAGTTCAGAAGGGTGTAGGGAAACTTCGTCCACAAGATAAAGAAGTGAATGAGGGCATGTCTACAGTACAAAATTATGTCAACCTAAATTATGTTGGCATACAGCCACTGCAGTAATTAAATCACTTTTGTGTGTCCACACTACACTCCTTCTGTTGGCAGTGCATGTCCTCACTAGCAGTGCTTGCATCAATACAAAGAGCAGTGCGCTATGAGTAGCTATTTCACTGTGCAACTCACCCACAACTAGTGCATATTGTTTTGGGAAGGTTTTGCAGTGTCTCATGGGGCTGAAATGACACAAAGCAGTGACCGGAAACATGATTTCAACTTTCCATACCGTGTTCTCCATCCCATAATTTCATCTGCATTCCATGTTTTGCATCTCCTTCCCAAATACTCGCAAAACCGCACATCCCTCCTCGCTGTCCACCATCTGTGTCAGAAGCATGGATCCTGTACAGCTCTGCATGTGATGTGTGTTGCAAGCACAGGGCACCTGGTCCTGCAGTATTTTTGCACAGCCCCAAGAGGAGCCCTGAGGAACATGATGATTCCTTAGAGCAGTGGTCACCAAACATTTTTACTCCATATCTTCTCTTATTCAGTCCACATCTCCCCAGGAATCAGAGCTGCAGCCAAGGCCAGGACCACAGGTAGGGCAGGGTCCAGGACCAGGAGCAGGGCAGGGGCTGGGACCAGAAGCAGGACTCGGTGCAGGATGAGGAGCATGGCTGGGGCCCGGAGCATGGCCAGGGGTGGCCTGTACCAGGAGTAAGGCTGGGAGCTGGGGACAGAGTGAAGCTGCATGGTACTCCCTCCACACCCCAGGTGGGGGCTGGCCTGTGCCCTGCTGTGCCCCCCAACCGCCTATTCTTCTGCACCTCCCCCCCACAGGGGCATGCCCCACACTCTGGAGACCAATGCCTTAGAGACTTGATTGCTGTGGGACATCGAAAGGAACAATTCAAAGTTTTTGGTGGCATTCAGGGAGCAGCTGCAGATGGAGTGCTTGTTCTGGACCCAAGAAACATAAGCACTGACTGGTGGGATTGCACGATTATGCAGGTTTGGGATGAGGAGCAAGTGGCTGCAGATCTTTAAGATACGTATGCAGAGTTCACCCCAGCCCTCCAGCGCAGGAACTCTAAAAATGAGAGCTGTACTGACAGTGGAGAATCGAGTGTCAATTGCTCTGTGGAAACTTGCAATGCTAGATTGCTACTGATCAGTCTGGAATCAATTTGGAGTTGTGAAATCCACATGGGAACTGTTGTGATGCAAATGTGCAGGGCCATTAATCATGTCCTGCTCCAAAGGACTATGCTGAGTAATAGATATTTACAGGTGTACCTGGGTAATAAGATCAAGTCATCTCATACCATAAACCATGGGCTACCACAAGGCTCTGTACTCATGCCAACGCTTTTTAATATTTACATAAGTGACATGCCTCCAATTAAATCATGAAAATTGGGCTATGCAGATTATCTTGCTTTGACAATCTGAGCACCAAATTTCCATGACACTGAGAAAGCATTAACTGAGAACCTCCAAATTATGGAACAATACATCTGCAAATGGAGGCTCAAACTAAACCCTGGAAAAACAGCTGGATACCAGAGCTAAAAGAGCTCAATGCGGTGCGATTTTGGCTCAGCGAGGCTTTGAAAGACCATGTCACAGTGAGGTGTGAGGGGGTGTAGGGAGGTCCCAGAATGCAGTTTTCTATGGGCTGCAGAGGGAAACAATCATGGGACTGTTGAACCTGAAGGTCAAGAAAAGTTTGCCGCATGTCTGTTTGCTGCTTGAGAAGTGCTAGCATCTCTTGCTGTACGACCCCTCCTTTTCCTGGAGCTTTCTCCTCTGCACTCTATCTCTGGCCATGTGAATGATCCTCCAAGCCCTGTGGCTTGATATCCAAAACAGAAGAGGCTTTTGGAACATGTCTCTTTGTGTCTCTGTCTCTCTTAGGGTGTGTCTGTGTCTCTTTGTGTCGCCTTGTGTC
Source organism: Mesoclemmys tuberculata (assembly GCA_007922155.1). NCBI lineage: Eukaryota > Metazoa > Chordata > Testudines > Chelidae > Mesoclemmys > Mesoclemmys tuberculata. The sequence goes on along the minus strand of ML675649.1, from coordinate 40,876,108 downwards.
TCTTTGTGTTTCTTAGGGTGTGTCTGTGTCTCCTTGTGTTCCTTTGTCTCTCTTAGGCTGTGTGTGTTTCTTTGTCTCTCTGAGGGTGTGGGTGTGTCTCTTAGGGTGTGTGTGGGTGCATGTCTTTGTGTCTCTTAGGCTGTGTGTGTGTCTCCTTGTGTCTCTTAGCATGTCTGTGTGTGTCTCTTTGCGTCTCTTAGGATGTGTTTGTCTTGCTGTGTCTCCTAGCGTGGGTGTGTGTGTGTCTTTGTGTCTCTTAGGTTGTGTTTGTGTCTCTCTGTCTCTTTCTCTCTTAGGGTGTGTGT
>ML675649.1:40777255-40875403 GCA_007922155.1 Mesoclemmys tuberculata | reverse complement strand
GTGTGTGTCTTTGTGTCTCTTAAGCCGTGTGTGTGTCTTTGTGTCTCTTAGCGTGTGTGTGTCTGTTTGTATCTCTCTGTGTCTCTTAGGGTGATATATCCATGAAGCTCTTAGTGTGGTCTCCTCTGAGCAGGGCATGCAGCTTTTTGTAAAAGTGGCACGTCTGGAGCTCCATACCAGAGCCATTGTTGGCCTTCCTTGCCATCTGGTATGCCTACTGTAGCTCCTTGGCCTTTACACAACATTGCTCCTAATTCCTCTCGTAGCCCTTCTCCATGCCACCAGTGATTTGTTAATAGATATTGATATTTCTATGGCTGGATCAAAGCTGTGCCTGCACAGCCTTTTCTCCCCAAAGACCCAGGAGATCCAACACCTCCTGTGTACTCCAGGCAGAAGTGTGTCCACAATATGGAGCTAGCATGGTCAGCTGGGCACTTGCTAGGCATGCTGTAGCTTGGTTGCTAGGTGAGCTATCTAAGCCAGGCAAACTGGAAACACATTTTCAAAATTTCACAGAGCTTTAAAGAGGAGCGGCCTGTGTACCTGGCCGCTGGGCAGCAGAGATCAAAACAGTAGCCAACGCAGTCAAGATGGGGCATTGTGGGACACTTTCTTCTGGAGGCCACTGACAGGTTATATAAGAAACGCAGCATCTACACTGACACCGCATCAACCTAACTACATCAACCTAAACTCTACGCTGCTCGTGGAGGTGGAGTTATTAAGTCAATGTACCAAGTGTGTTAAATCGGTGGGAGCAACATTTTAGTAGAGGCACTTACAGAGTTAGGTCAACTTAAACTTGTGTGTCTACACTAAAATGTCGCTTCCACCAACGTAACCGTCAATATCAGTTGGGTTGGCTTGGCAGTGTCAGTGTAGGCACTGCACTGCTCACATCAACTGTTAGTAACTTTTAGAAGCTGTCCCACAATGCCCCCACACTTGCAGTACGATTGATACAAGCACTTCTGGTGAGGACACACACTACTGATACAAGAAGTGGATACACAAATGCAATTTAATTACTGTGGCAGCTGTATGCCGATATAACTTAAGTTGACAATTTTGTAGTGTAGACATGCCCGCAGGTACAGAGCATGTTGCTGCTAAGGATGGAGGAAAACACTTACAGGAGACTCTTCCGCAGAATGATTAAATGGTGTCCTGTGCTATCAAGCTACCAAATAGGTGTCATCACTAAAGACAGCTCAATCCACCCTTATTCTCTTGTACTAAGATTTGAGCTTTGCTTGGCGAGACAGAAATGTATTACAGCATGTCATATCATAATGTGGTAATGCAATACCACAAAGATCCATCTAGGGGGAGGAGTTCTTATACAAATCCAATTTCTTTTTTAAACTACTTGCCTACAAGCGAATCAGGCAGGATTTGACACAGACATCAAAACTGGATTTTTCTGAAAAATTTCAGGCAGGTGAGGGAAACTCTATGCTCACTGAATTTCATGTTATATGGACCTATCTAGGTTTTGTGCCAAATAGTTGAAACAAGAGTTAAACTAGGATTTGATTGTTAAACCTGATTTTACACCCATTTACTTAATGTGTCAGCACTCTTCTATTTAAATGGATTCAGAATAGTTTTAAGTAGGTTTCTGTATTAACTGCAATATGCCACTCAGATGAAATAAGAATGTTAAAACTGGTTTAATAAAAAATAAGACTCATCCCAACAGTCTCTGTGGCTAGTTGCCCTGTGGGACAGCTACCCACATTGCACTGCTTTCTAATTGGAATTCAGGCTGGCCAGCGTGAATGCAAGAGACCAGCTCAAGCAGCGTAGTGTGGACAGTCTCCTGTGGTTTCTATAGATCAGCTTATGAAAGTCAAATTAAGGTAATTCGAATTAGTTCTGCAGTGTAGACATAGCCTCAATGTGCCTTGCCTGAGTCTGATTGGGGAAATGAAGTGCCAGAGACTAGAGCTGTACTCAAATGAGGGGAAACTGAACCTCAAAGTCCCTCAATGGAGCTATAAAAATGTGAAGACAATAAACCCAAACAACTACATAATTGTATTTAGGTTATATCTGTCTTTCCTTTTCTCAGCCTCTGTTTTATCACTCATTTTGTTACTTCTAAACTTAGATTTTAAGCAACACAGAACAGTGACTATTCCTTTTACTTGTTCCTCAAAAATGTCATGCATTTTGAGGACAAAGTAATAAAAAAAAAGGCTAAATTAATAAACTATTTGGAGATGCAGTATTATACAACCTACCACTCAGATAGTTACTTATGATTCAGCATTTGCTATGCATTAGTTTCAAACATGATAGAATTTTGCCTGAACGGAGAATAGAAGAAAGGAGGGTTGCCCTTACAAGGATTAGGACTGTGAATGTGTTTGTTTTTTAAAGAAAACTTGCTCTTTATAGATTTTTTTTAAAAAAAAATCTCACAACACATTGCAAAAAACACAGTACAAACTATGAGCCTGATTCTGTAATTGAATGTGTGGAGGGGGACTCCTGCATTTTTGAAGAGCCCTGATTTAATTCCATGCTGGATTAGTCTTCACCAGCATGGAGAAAACAAGGCAAATCCTGGAATAGGCATTCTGGTATTGATCATATTACCCTGTGTTTTAGCAAAGTCACATGCTCACACCAGTTGTCAATGGCAGACTATTACTACTTAAATACGATCTACAAAGGGGAAGAAGGGCATGTGCTTTGGTTTGTTTATCACATATAGAAAAGGCCTCATGTTTTAAACTGTTGTTTTTGCCTTACAAATTCAGGTCTTACCTACCTTGGACATTCCAGGGTGACTAGAAAATTAAGGTGTAAGAAACAAGGGATTGAAATGTGTTTATTTGAGGGTTTAAAACTCTTTTTTGCCTTCTTTGCTAACACTTCTTTACGCACAAGACCTAACGCCCGGTTGGGGAAAAGGAGGAGCCTTTAACAAAGGTTCAACGCATCAGTCCTGCAGTTAAGTTGTGGAAGTGCACGCGCATCCCTGAGCTTCCCAGGGGACCGCACAGCAAAACCCTCACCGCGCAGCCGTCCCTCGCACGGAGCGTTAAAACCGAAACGCTCGACGCCCAGCCGGGCTCCCTCCCTCCCTCAGCCGCCCGTTACTCAGCGCTGGCCAGCCCATTACACACTGTCCCGGGCTGGTTTCCCGGCAGCCACCGACAGGCGCAGGATGCGAGGTCGTGTTTCGAGGCCACGAAAGCAGCAGGTTGGCCCCGCCCCCGCCCCCCACAGGACAGCAGGGGCTGGTTCTACCTGAGCGCCCGCGCAGAGCCCGGCACATGGGGGGTGCGACCGCCGCGGGCCGGGCCCGGCCTCTCCGACAGCGCGGCCCGACGCGCCCCGCCCCGCTCATTCCTACAGGCGAGCAGAGAGCGCGGGAGCCCGCCGGGGCGGGGCTCTGTCCACCCGCGCTCTGACTGGAACGGTTCCCCCGCCCCTGCAGCTCGAGACCCTGGCGGGTGACTGGGCGTGCCACGTGACCATGTAACCGCCCATGCCGGTCGCGCCACGGGAAGCTGTCAGTAACCCGGATGTGGATGCGGCTGAACGCCAACGCGTCCTATAGGCGCGAACGTTCACATACGGGTCTTTTCCCGCCCGCCTAGGGCCGCGCTGTCTCCAAAATGGCGGACCTCAACCGGCAGTTGCAGGAATACCTCGCTCAGTCGAAGGCCGGCGGCGGTGGCGGCTCCGGCCCTGCAGCCCCGCCCCCACCGCCCAGCTCCTCGCGGCCGCCGCCGGATGACGCCGGGGCAGGGACGTGGCTGGGCCGGCTGAGCCCCTTCTTCCCAGGCCGCTCCTCCTCGCCCCCGGCGGGCGGTCCGTGGCCCTGGGCGGCTGAGCCGGACCCGTGGCTGCCGGGGCTGTCGCGCTGGCAGCGGCTGGTGGGGAGCGGGCTGTGCCTGGTGCTGGCCGCGCTCTGCTTCGGCCTGGCCGCGCTTTACGCGCCGCTGCTGCTGCTCCGCGCCCGTAAGTTCGCGCTGCTCTGGTCGCTGGGTTCGGCCTTCGCGCTGGGCGCCGCCGGCTTCCTGCGGGGGCCCAGCCGCCTGCTGAGGGAGCCCAGCCGCGGCTCCGTGCTCTACCTCGGCGCCCTGGGCGGCACCCTGTACGCCGCGCTCGGCCTGCGCAGCACCCTGCTCACCGCGCTCGGCGCTGCCGCCCAGCTTGCCGCCATCGCCGGCTGCCTGCTCGCCTTGCTGCCCGGGGGCCCCGCCGGCCTGCGCTACCTCGGCGGCCTGCTGGGGGGCTTCGTCCGCCGCAGGGTCTCCAAGACCCTCCCCGTGTGAGGGGCGCGCCGGACACGACCCGTCGGATGGGTTCCCTCTCCAGCGTGGAGCTCTGCTGCTGCCCTAGGCGGCATCTCATCGCCCGTCCTGGGACTGGGGGCCCTGCAGGGCAGGCCCGGTTCCCTAGCTGGGCAGCAGCCTTTCCGAAGGCAGGGAGCCGTGCCATAGGCCATCAGCATCCTTCTACCTCCAAGGTGGGGCCTGGGTGTTGTGCTGCTCTGCGGGGGAATAGTCCGAGGTAATTCAACCACAAAGCCAGTGCGGTTCCTCTTCTCCTGAGTCTCAGTCCTGGTGCTGGTGAAGGAAAGTGCCCTGGGGTGAGGAAGGCACCTGGGTGCTTTGCTCCGTGTGCATGGCTGCGTCTGCTGAGGATGAGACCTGTACAGAGACTTGGCTGCAACTCCGCAGAGGCTACAGTGGAGAGTTCCTGAAAAACGAATCAAACCTGTCATTTTATGTGGACAACAGGAGGGACACCAATCAAAAGAGGAAAGACTTGCTTCTCCAAGACCTAAATGGAATTGATAGAGGCGTGGTACAATTTTTCTCCCTGCTTTTGGGCAATGTAGTTAAAGTCCTAAAGCTGTAACTGTGACTATACTTTTTGTACTGCATTTACATGTAACAGTTGTTGTGCCATCATTCCAAGTCCTATCTCAGTGGAAGCTTTGCCTTACCAGTGCGAAGTGAGCATTGTAGCAGTGTCCTGGAGTCTCTGTCCTGTTCTGGGTGGTAGATGACAGGTTTACCTACCTCTTGTAGGACAATGAGACTCATGCAGGCCAATTCAGAGCCTCAAAGGACAGAACCAAGTCTACTGTGGATACTAAACTACCCCTAATATAAAAAAGCATCTAATGCTTTGTTTTACATGCAGGGTTCACCCCAGCTTACAATGTGCTCATGCCAGGTGCCTTAAAAGAAAATGTGTTGGGTACAGATATCTGAAACGTAAAAAAAAAAAAAAATTGTGTGTGTGTGTGTATATATAGAGCTCCTGGGTTTTGGGGTTTATTTTCATTTTTGGGCATTTATTTTTAGCAGTTTTTGAGTTCTATGGAGCTGTCCAAAAACTCAGGGTTTTGAACCAAAAGTTGGGCTTTGTAGTGTGCTTTAATGTAATACTATGTCGAATAGCACTACCTTAAAATGCACTAAGGGGTTTTTTATGCACCCCCTCAGGGTTTTTGTGGACCTATTAATACACAAGGCATGCACTTTAGAAATCACACATTCCTAGTCTGCATTACTGCTCTATGTTGATGAGTCTTTAGCCACAAGTAACCATATCCAGTATTGAGTGGATAAACAGATACATTTTTTAGCACGATTTTTTATTGGTTAAAACCTAAAATCAGAAGACCTCGGTATATAATCACGTTTCATGACCCCTTTACAATTGATATAAAGAGTCAAACTGTAATGATCAGGTGTAATTGCAATGATCTTTGACTGGTTTGTATGGTAGCCTAGTGAATGGGGACATACTTGTTCCATTTAACTTCAAAAATAAATAAAATCTAACCTTCAAAATATTGAAAATAACATCCTTTACCAAGTAGCATTCAGCTAGAGCCTGTGCATCACAGAAAGTCACATCCCTTGACAGTAGGGGCATATTTTTTTAAGTAATCCTATGGAAAAAGTTAAAGCAATTAGTCTTTCAATCAAATCAGAGAACATTTAGTTCTTTGCCATTAGACTGGCAGAATGGTGCCCCGGTAGCTTTGGCCACCACAGCTATGGAATCCGTTCATGAAGTCCTTACCTGAGGCAAACACCGTGGCCCTTGTGTTTTAGGGATTGGGCAGGTATTTAGCAGTGATGCTTACTTGTAGCCTGACCTTGAGAAACAGATTCTCCATAGAGAGTTAGATTTTTTTAAAGCAACAAATATACTCCAGTATTTTTATGGGATGCCCCTACTTAGAAAGAGATTATCTTAATCGTGTTGAGTATTTATACAGAACTAAGTAATTAAATGTTGAACTGTGTAAATGGTGTGTACATAATTTACTATTAATAAAATGTTTATACCAAAATTATTAATCTGGACACTCTAGGAGTAGTCCAGTTTAAAAAAAAAAACCTTGTTTACTTTCACAGCTTCATTTGGATTTACATCACTAATATCAGATTTTGAGACTGCTTTAGCCTAAACTAAAACTGGTTTAAAGTTCTTGGACAAGATTAAATTTCATAATTACAGCTCTGGTAAAAGGTCTTAAATTGAAAGACAGAATACTCCCACCACCAGAAGCTGGCCCAAGAACCTCCAACCACTAATCTTATGCTACAGCAGCATCTGCCGAGATTTATTGGGTCCCAACAGAGCCTGGTTCCACAAGAAGCTGAGTGCCCTGATTCTGCCTCTTGGTCATTTTCTTCCCCTTCTCTCCCCTACACCTAAAAAGCAGCAGACCTGTTCTGGCTCTTCTTCATGATGGGCTTAAAGAGCTCTAAGTTAATGTTTTTGTGTACCTGTTCTGGTCATATCCACATGGCCTTCTGAAGTGAACTCAAAGCTTTAGTTTAGACTACTGTGATTTGGGGAAGGATAGTGGTTCCTAAAATCCACTAGGAGGTAAGCAGGCTTTTAGGTTAAAGGAGACCTGCAGAGGAAAAACACAGGTTTCTTTCCCCTCATTTATATAAAGAGGACTTGAAACAGTTTTACCTTAAATATCTGGTATATTTTCTTGTTGTGTTAGACTGATGTATGGAGTGAGTTTTTCAGCCCTTAAGCAAGGGTGGAGGGGCTGCAGTTTCTCTTATTCAAGCTGTTTATAGGGTGTTTGAATTAAATATCTTCCCCATCATTACATCTGGCTTGAGCTACGGAAATTAATACACATAAGCTAGAACCTTCTTCAGAAGTCCACATAGAGATACAGGACACATGGAAAATTAACCTTTTCTTTCAAGCAAGAAGTCACTATACTATGCCAGGGCAGGCACAGCGAAGTATGCTAAACTGTTCTGTGCATGTTATTTCCTTAGGATTGCTTCTCTCTTCAATCCTAGTATAATATTCTTTATAGGCTGATTACCTTAAACATTGTGGAGCTTTTCTTGTGTCAATCACTATCAGCAATAAAACAATTGGCAAGCAGTGTTTGTATTCACTACCCTGAGTCAGTTTAAACTGTTCTGTACAATCAAAGCATAAATCTAAATACAACTTCTGAGTGAGCAGAAATGTGATGACGATAGCAATTCTCCTTTATCTTTGGTCTTTAAATCTTATGGTCTTTTTCCCATAAACATTTCTGGTCTTTCCTGTGCATAGCCCCATTAGACTGTTGGCAGATGGCTTGGCAAACTACGTGAGTGAAACAGTGGCTGCCACAGCCCCCCCTCTCACACAGCAAGAACCAGTTTATTCTTTCCTTACGAGTCCTTAAACATGCTCCCTGAGCCCTATGCTTGCTTTTCCTTAATATACTATTTACCTTATATGGAACTGTTAAAGGGACTTACAACAAAATTACTAATGATACTTTTAATCCTTTTCATATTTTCACTGTCAGCCACCTCCCAAACTTGATCTCCAGGAAGAGGATAGTTTTCAGTTAGGTGACGCTAGCTTCTTGAATGAGATTTAGGGTACTTACGTATTTAAGAAATACTTTAGACAGACAGCCTGGTGGGTGAACCAGATAATCTCAGACATGTTATGGTGATAACTGATATACCATAATTGGTAAGCAACTTTATTATAAAATGCAAATTAAATGGAATGAACAAATAATTGTAATGTTGCAATGGCACTAAACAAAAAAAAATCCTGTGGAAAATACTTTAAAAAGTCTTAAGATCTGACTGGCTCTGACATGATTTGCCCTTTCTAAAATGTTCAGAACACATCAGCTTGTAATTTAGGGGCCATTCCTCATTTCTCTGCAGTGTGTTGTGTACTACCCTACCATAAAAGATTATATACATCCTTGTTAGTCAAGCTGCTGAATTTCTACTGCTTATGGTGTAAAACTACCACCACTGAGAATAAAGGATAGATCCCATTGTATGCAATGATTGATTGGGTAGCAGGCTCAGATAATTGGATTAGGACTCTTGCTCATATGATTTATAGTTCAAAAGGAGCTTTTTACAGCATTGCCCATATTTGTCCTTTTAAAGAAGGTGGGAGAGGGAGCATTGGTGTGGTGTTTGTGAAATCAACTTCACAACAAATACATTATTTAATAACATGACTGTTGCTAATGGTGTAAAATTAAAAATTCTCAGAACATGATAAACCTAAAACTGATTGTATTAAAGCATTAGGAACTGTACCATGGAGCCTTGTAGAGCTAGTTCTTTGGCGCCTCCACACATGGAAATTCTGTGAAAGATGTTTTTTGTTGTTGTTTCATTGAGTGTGTAAAGACAAAGAATCACACGCTGCACTGTTTTTTTTTTTTTTTTTGTTAATTTTTGAGCAAATTACATTCTGTATTCATACAAAAACAACTTTTTTCTGACAAACTGTACATATAGAAACAAGATTCCATCTGGACGTGAACTGAAATCTGTGGAGGTGCTCCATGTCTTACAACACTAAAAAAAATTCCAGCTTTTATCTTTACAAAACAATGCAGGTAAAAGGTGAGGAGAAAGAAGTGGAGAGGATGAAACAGAAAGCCAGCTACCATGTTGCTGCTCGCTGCAGTCACTTGTTCTAGGAGAAGATCCTTTTTAGGAACGAATGCACATTCAGTTATCCCAGTTAAGAGTCCAGATTTGTGGAGCTGTAGAAGTACTTTCTCTTGAGTCCACAATAGATGTCTATTTAAATACTGTCCAATAAGGAGTGGGTATCACCCAGTCATAACCTCTTCTATCGGCCCCTCCCACCACCCCTAGATGCTCCTCGCCTTGACTGGCCTGAGTTCATGTTACTTCCTCTTCCCCAATTACTTCCACTCCTCCCTCCTCTGGAAGGGTTATTGCCTCCTGCAGGGCCTCCAAAACCTTCATCTCTGTGGAATCCATCATGATGGTCTCCATCCAAAGAGCTAGACCTCCCAGACTTTGGCACTCTCTGTGAAGGTCCTGAGCTTCCTCGTCCTAAAAGAGGAGAACATTTACTTTTTGAGTTTACCAATACCTCTCAGGCTTTTGAGGGTTGCCCCAGACTTATACAAGTGTTTGAGCTCAATTCCCCTATGTACAATCCCTCACACATACAGAATGTAAAGTCCGACATACTAGTCTCCAACTTTACATCTCTTCCCTCGGCACATAATTTTTCCTACATACAAATTTCATGTAAATATGATAGTCCTCGAGAGGGATAGCTAACAAGGCAATTCCTCAGAAGCTAGGGTACTGCCGCACCTGATTAATGAACAAGGACCTTGTTAAATGAGACAATACTCGGAAATGGAGTGCACAGGCTCAACTGCACTCTGATACCCTGAGTAAGGCCTTTGAATCCAGATTCTCTCACTGGGTCCTATTTTGCTTACTTCTCATTCTAAATAGTGTATTGCCTAAACCCAGTAACAGCATCTGCTCAACCATATGAGGGATTCAGAGTAGTGTCCCTGACGGAGGTTTATCCTTGATCCATTCTGACAGGGTCCAGTGGAGAGACGCTATATTCTACTGCGGGGCATGAGCATTACCTGCATCTGCTCTTGGTTCCAGGAAAGAGGATTTTCTGTTCCTCACAGCTCACTTTAGATGTGAAACTAAATGCAAGAGGAAAAGCAGGACTCTTGCCCAACAGTAGGGGTAGTAATTTGAGGGAAAAATTCTTTGCCCACCTATACTTTTAGCTAAGGCATAAAATGGAACAAAAATATCTAGTTAACAAAAACAACTTTTGACATGCACAGCATGCTTGGTACCATACAAACAGGAAGACGTGATTCCTGTCTCAAAGCATTTACAATCAGTGCTACGTAAGTTTGTCTTCAAATGATCTTACTACCACAAAACTGATGGCAGCAGGGCTTGCATCTGAAAAGGTATTATTCAAATTTTCTTGACCAAACTTTTTACCACTGCCCCAACAACTATGATGGTAGGATTACGACTTTGTGGTTAGTAAGGATTGTGTAATATTAATCCTAAACCTTAGTTCTGGTTTAACACCTCTGCCTGCACGAGGAATTCTGCAGAAATGCACTCTGTGAAAAAGGTATAAAGCTATGTCAAGATATCCCTTACCTTTGCCTCTGTCCTCTGGAGGCCCACCTGGAGCTTCTATTTCTCTATGATCAGATGTCCCTGGTCCATCATGCCAGGGACGTTTGCGTGGTGGCAGTGAAGCCATGTCCATACCCTGAAGTGAGGAAGAACGTTCTCGGCTGGCAGGGGACTGTCCATCATGAGGAGGGTGATCCTGACGGGAACCTGATCATGAGGAGAAAAGACAGAGTCATGAGTAACCCACAACTGACATTCAAAAGGAATCTATCATTCTTCCTCTCTGTAAAAAGGTACCAAATAAATATATATGCTTTCTAAATTCTTGAGCAATTTCACTCATGGTAAGCACATCTCACTACCTTTTTTCAGAAAACACACGAGCCAATTTTTAACTTTTCAGATGATATGCTCTTTCAGGTGCACATATACCTCTGTTCAATATTTCTAGATACCCATGAAAAAATAAATCATCAACAAACAAACAATTGCATCTTTACAGATGAATAAATGAAGTATGACAATGAATGTATGAAGGAAGAAAAGATAAGCATGTGCTGTCATACAATGCCAGACTAGGCAAGAGCTGCAGTTTCATATTTGTAGCAAAAAGACAAGGTGGTAGGAAACATGATACACGAAGTAAGCACATAACTGAATTTAAACAAATGAGGGAATCAGGTTGAAAGGCTGACTCTAAGGGGGAAGAGGCAATGGACAAGCCTAAAATGTTCTTTTAAAAAGAAAAATTTTAAAGAGGCAAAATCAAGCATCACTCAAGTCATGACAGAACACTCCAGAATCATTCCAGCACCTCTTTGGGAGCTGGCACTTTTTTTTTTTAGGATTTGAACACTGAAATCAAGGCGTGCAACTTTTCCTTCACTTGACATTTGCATCATGATTTTTCCATTAGTTTTCCATTAAGTTCCAATTGCGCGTTTCACCGTCATCATGAGTCCCCATTCACAATTTGTATTGTTGTTCACCACCACTTCAAATTCTGAAGCCAACAAGCTGGCAATAATCATTGCAGCTGGTAAACAATATCCAGTGACTAGAGAAGATACCCCCAGTGATCAAGCTTCAGAAAAAAAGATTATCCTAGTATTAATACATGCCCAAAACATATAACCAAGGACAAATGCATCAGCCATTCTATAATTGAATGAGGTCAAAAAGGATGATTGTGACAGGCAATATGGAATGGACTCTATTGTACTTCTACCTAACCTCAGCATTCTTGGGATGAGGAGAGACCGAGCTCAGTCTTTGATAAGATAGCTGCATATAAAGTCCATTACATGCTGAATAACTTAGGAATGCAGAGAAAGTAGCATCATGATGCTAATGAGGAAGGTCAGAAGGAGAATGATTAGCAGAGCTGCAGAATGAGAGGCAACAGAACTGGTTTCTAAATTCCTCCTTTACTTAACAGCTACATAGGAGTAATTACCAGCCACTTTCTAAAGAGAGTGTTTAAAGATCACCATCACTGGAAATTTTAAAATGAAGATTAGATTTTTTCCAGTTCAAACAGAAATTAATTCAAGACAGTTCCACAGCCTGTGTTCTACAGGTGGTCAGACTAGGCAAATCACAATGGTCTCTAGAAAGTAAACCTAATACCCCAGTTTTTACCTGGTTCTCTGTTTCCATCCCAGGATTCTGGTTTCCGCCCTCCTTCAAAGCGGGGAAACTCATCTGGAGTGGGAAGTAGACCCTTTCGGCCTCCTGCAAAGTAAGAAACATAGGACATGAGACACTGTACTTACTAACTATATTAACAACCTCTGCTCTATCGTCACTGATTTTCATGTGGGTTTCAGTTTGGAAGAATGTTCGCTTACCTCTTGGAGTACCTCGACCTCGCCCCCGACCACCATGATCTCTTCCTCTCGAGTTCTCATCTGATGAGTTAAAATTGTCTTCTGGCCCAAAGTCTTCTGGACCAGGAAAACCATCCCTTCCTCTGAGTCCCCGCCCCTCATGTCTTGAGGGTGCTCCTCTTCTGAAGCTGCAAGAAAGAACATGATGCAAATGTGGTTTTTATGCAGAATTTAATCACTGATAAACTAAAGGATCATCTTCAATTTCATAATTAAACTTGTGTCTGAAATATTTACCTACTATTGCTACAATATCTACAATTATTAGCATTGGAAGAGATTAGTGGGGAAAAAAGCTTCTGGTTTACTTTGTGTTTATTCATTTCATTATTTTCCCTCTTCAATTTCCTCCTGCTATTTGTTCAGTCTTTCACATATCAACAAGGAAGAGAAAAACACTGACTGGACTTCAAGTAGACAGTGTCCATTTAATGAAAAGTGAAAGGTCAGGGAGTGATGGTGAGTGTGGGTAAGGAGAGGTTCAAGTTCAGGACCATTTCCACCCCCCCGAAACTGGGATAAGTGAAATTCCCTAAAATGTGATGTGCTGGCACATGCTTTAAAAATAATCCATTTCCTTAGTGAGGAAACCAAAATTAAAAATACAAGTAACGAGAGTCATTCCATAGCTCGATAGAAGAATTTTAATTCCTGGATCCTACCAAATTTGGTTTCTTTTGCAGTCATAAAATTATCTTAAATTTATACAGCACCTTTTAGCCCAAAGATTTACAAATATAATCGCTACAGATTTACAAATTTAGCAAATGATTCTGTAGTGCAGCCACCTCTGGGGTGATGGCAACTGTTTAACAGTGCATAACAATACACTGCAACATAAAAAAAAAATAGTTTATCTAGTTGAAATAATGGGGGATATAGTCTGGCAGAATATAGTTATCCAAAATCATTTTGGTCAGGGCAGTGAAGTAACACTTCCTTGGAAAACATACCAAAGGATCTTTAATGACCTGATATTATCAGGACCTCAGTTTACATATTATCTTAAAGAGCACCAATCACCACGTTGAGGTATTTAATCAGAATTTCTTCAGAGAAGTGTCTCCTACTACACCACTTCTTGTAGCATTTAGAGTCTTGTCTAGACACTAGATAATTTTGGTATTTATGGAATGTATGTAAAACACTGTGTCCTTGCACAAAAGTGCCTGAAATGTTTAGCAGATTCTAAGTGTTATTACAGTTCCAACTGCATGCACCAGCTCAGTTTGTTGTACCTGTTTCAGTACACACCAGCTCAAAACAGTTTCTGTACTAGCATAAATGGAACATTTAGTTGGTGCAGCTACTCTGGTTCAATTAGTTCTCACAATGCAATTCCACAATACTCCTGCCCACCCTATTATGACAGCTCTGACAACTCAGAGCACTTGTCTCTGCCCACTTGTTAACACCCATCCACCACATCCCAATTCCATGCCAGCCAAACTGCAGCAGAAGTGGTACTCAAGTTGTCTCAGCTTTGTCCAACACCCCGTTCCCCCATCTCATTAAAGACACAGTGCATCCTATTACAAGCAAAGCTTTAAATACTTTTATTTAGGATTTTAACAACAGTAACCTTATAATTACAAATTTAAATATCTGTAACAGTAGTCATAACACAATACAATATTTTTAAACTTGGTTATACATATTATTAAAATTAACACAGTAGGTCTCCACTTCCTGGAAAAGACAAACACAATACAGAGACGAGGAAGCTGTGCCTGGATAGGTACACCAGTGGTTGAAGGGAGTGCTGTGCATGGACAATGAACCATTGTACATTAATTTAGATTTTTAGGGTAGACAAACTGAACAGTGTCAGGAACAAATGGTTCCATAACCACGTAGCAATACCATTTAACCTTGAAAAAGCACAGTCCTCTAATGTAGGCCAACCCTACCCGTTCTTTAGAGGGTCTCCCATTTAAATACTGACTAGGTCTGAAGCTGTTTAGCTTGTGAGATCTTAAGATCACAACACAAGGTCCTATGACAGCGGATCAATGCCTTTCTTCCTGCTTTTCAAACAATTTAATGGCCAGAGAATTCAGTTTGGAGTTCTATCATCCCTATGCTGGACACAGCCATAGCCCCTCATTTGGGCTCATAAATAACCTTTTTCATATCACAGTCACATATGGTGCAGAATAACAGGAAAAAACAGACAGGTCTCTGCAGCAGAAGCATCGTGTTGATGTGCACAAGTGGGATAGGAACAGGACAGGGATGAAAGGACAGGAAATCAGAGAGAGAGACACAGAGAGAGAGAGAGAGAAACATACATACCGCTCATACATAATCAAACCAGTTATGATGTTTAAACTCAAAACTGAGTAAGGGGAATGAGTGGTTTGGAATTCTTGGGATCACCCCATAAAATCTCCAGTGTATAATGTCTATTTCACCCCCTCACTTGCTCAAATAATTTAATTAAAGTTTGCTAGGCATAATACTGCTTATAGCTCTATGCTGATTGTCTCTAACTAATCTACCCGAACAACCGTTCTTTTATTTTGAAGCCTGGTACTGTGATGATAAAACCTTTCCTAGTTCAAATGTCAAACTTACAGGTCTGCAGTTTCCTGGACTCTTCTCTTGAGGCCTTTTTAAAATCAGAATGACACATTAGCTTATTCCCAGTCCCCAGACCCTTACTTCCAATAAAGGGTTTAAAAACCCTCAGCTACAACTATACTGAAATTTTGTCTGACATCTCTTTCAGAATTCTGTCATGCAGACCATTTCTTTTTACAGGTGTTCAGAGGTTCCTTTGTTTAGTTATTGTTCATTTCTTTTCATACTCACACAATAGGAAGGTACATCTTACAAGTTAGGTAGCAAGTAGCTAAAAGGAGAGCTGTATAGATGAACAGTCAAAGGTATGTAAGAAAATAATTTAAAATGTCAACTAAAACAGATAGGATTGTACATTATGTGAAGACAACAATATTTTTTTTTACAAATATATATGTGTATATATACATATGCAGTAGGTTAGTCAGAGTTTTAAACCCTGGAAGCCAAATTCTGCTCTCAATTACACGAATGTAAATGTGGAGTATCTTCAATGTCATTGAACTCCACAGACTTTCAAGGAGTTACTCCATATTTACAATGGTTAACTAAAAGCAAAGCTTTTCCCTTTGAGATTTATTCAGGGCAACTTGGTGAGTGATGAGATAACTATTGCTAGGAAACTAGATTCTTTCTGTCGTGTTTTTCTCCTGGTAGCGAGAAAGAAATATGTCAGAAAGAGAAATAAGATTCCTAAGAGCAAAAACATGAGAAAATAGTCTTGATAGTCCAAAAGAGGGCATATCTCTGCCCCTGGTACTTGATAGTCGGTTCACTGTTTCTGCTCTCTAACTATATATTACATCTCACTCAGATATGCTCTATACTCATGCTGTAGTTTGTGACTGGAGACAAAGTATCAATCTCCATATCTAGTGTTCAACAGTTTGTCACTTTAGTGTGGAAATCTCTGACCTTCCAGTTTCCTGTTCACTCTTGTCAATATGATCTCAAATCTTCATTCTGCATCACCCGATCTTCTCTACAGATTTCCTCCCTTCTCTTTACTTACTGTACACAGGCACTGAAGCTGTTGTGTGCAATGACCTTTTTCAAGTTTTCTTCTATTACTGAATGATTTTATGGAGTCTATACTCGGGTACATTAGAGTTTTCATTTCCTTATTGGTTTCCAGTTTATAAATCTGAAACAGATAGACTCCTTATGAAAAGGAAACCAGGGAGGAAGATCCCCTCCAGTTACCTTTACCCAAAACACTGAATGAACTTGCTCTTACCTTTCATCTCGTCTTCCCCGGAACCGTGCATCCTCAGGCTCCCGCGGATATCTCTCATCAGAGGGTCTCCGTCCTTCCCAAGGCCCAGGAGGGCCACGATTTGGGCCTCCTCCCTCAAAGTCCCTGTGATCAGGGGGAAAGGGAGGCCCTGGGCCACCTCGTCTCCATTTCTCATCTTGTAGCAGTGGGCCTCCTCTCCCCTCAAATTCACGCAACCGGTGGCCAAATCGCTTGTCTGGATGGAAATCATCTGGTCGATCAAAGTCATCATGAAAATCTGGGTGAGGTCCTCGTCTATCAGGCAGGCCCCTATTGTCCCTACCATCACCCCACTCCTGGCCACCTCGGAATGGCCCTCTCTCGGGACCATGATCTGGACCACCACTGTTTTGGTCATGCCTTCTTTCTGAGAGAGGGCCCATGTGATGGTTTGGTGGGCCACGGTTGTCACCTGAAGTGAAAGACACAGCAGATTTCTGTGATGTTTTCTAAAAACATTCCAGAGAACTTTCTAGTTTTTACAATTTTATGAAAACAGAGTTTTTACAATTCTATGAATACACACATTAAAACACTAAGTAATTTGTTGGGAGATTTTCCACCATATTCTTGCCAGAGTTCTGAGCATAACCCCCTACATACACGTACCCCACATGCTGGGTTAGGGCCTCCTACAGCTAGAGGTGCCTCATTGGATGTGACTCTCTTTGGAAGGTTACTTAAGATGTTTAATTACCTTTATTAGGGCCAGGTCCTTGATTGTGAGGGGCAAGACGGCCTTGTCCTCCCTGCTGCCCCAGCCCTGGTATCAATGGTGGGGGACCTGGGTTCTGTCCTTCCTGCAAAACACAAGAGGCCATGTAGTTTCCATGTGTCATACACAATATTAGCTCTCAAAATTACAGCAAGAGGACACTAAAATTTGATAAATGTTACATACAGTGGATATCTTCATAGATCTCCAAATGTTAAACACAGAAACATTTATGGATACTGTGCCATTTGAGTCAAATATCCGTACTCAGGCATATATATATATATATATATATATATCAGTAATTACTTCTCTTTCTATGAGATATTATAGAAAATTAAAATTATTGTTAAAATTTACCACTCCATGCACAAAATCTACTTGCACAGATTTTATCCATGATGACTGATGATGATAAAATAATTCATTATATTTTAACTTGCTTGTTGTGGAGAATAAGGAGTTATGTGAATTATTTTTATGAATACCAGGTGCACCTCAGTTTAGCTGATTGATATTATCCCGCATGGTTGCAAAGGAGGCTTTTAGGGGAAAACCAGCAGGAAACTAAACAATGGTAAAGCTTAGGGTACCAATAATCCTTGATGGAATAATGGAGACACACTCCAGCCAGGTTAGCAAGGTTTACTTTTCCCAAACCTAATTCAGGGATGAAAGGGAATGCTAAAACCTTAAAGATACTGAGCTAGGCAGGATGGGGGGAGTAAGTGGCTCCTCAGCACACTGACAGAGGGAGAAGCTGCAGCAGTCTACTTCTCTCAGCCAGAGATCACAACTTAAAGAAGTTTACAAGGAAAGATTACAGTGTAAATAAGACCCAAAGTGTACAGGTTTTTTGTTTTCTCTGTGTGCTATGTACCTTTGGGTAATGGAATAAAAAATGCTTTGTTTTGAAGAAGCTGTCTTTGAGTCACTTTATCTGCTGTGGTCACAGACTACAGAAATAAAAGGGCTTTCAGGTGTCAACTGCAGTTGGGCCAGTCAAGTTAGCACAGTCGGGAAACAGGGGGACTACAACCCAGAGATTGAATCCCATCATAATTTCGCTCTTGAGAGAGGTGAAGCAAGCCAAGCCCGTCACCTGAGAGGTGCGCACAAGAGGAACTAAAGATGGTCTGACACAGCTTGCTCTGTAACCATGACAAACACATGTAAAGTAATCATCGTCCTCATCAAGCGCAAATGTGCAAGTTGAATTTTTCAGGATGGACATCTGGAGTATATCACATACAAGCACATATACTCACAACCCTTCTTACACATAGGTCTGTCTGTATGTTTAAACCAGTGGTTGCCAACCTTTTTGGCTCAAGGGTCACAAATAAAGTTTTTACAACCCTGAAGGGGTACCACTCTCCGCCAGCAGGCACCAACCTCCCTGCGGCCAGATGGAAGGAGTTCAGTGAGGAGGCTGCCTCCTTGCTGATCTCCCTTCCCCCCCCCCGCTGGAGCAAGGAAATTACATGGGTCCTGTAGCTCCATGCACTCCATCTGGGTACCTAGGCAGTGGCTCCCTTCTGCAACCAGGGGGATAGAAGATCAGTGCTCCCCTCCCTCTGGCTCCAGTAGGGACCCCAGCACCTAAGGACCGAGACAGAGAACTTTGCCATGCTTCCTGATACAGCCAGAGGGAGGGGATCGCTGATCTCCCATCCCATTGGCTGCAGCAAGGAGCCTGCACCAGTCTTTTAGCCCCACAGAAACGTGCTCCGCCTAGGTCCTTAGGCAGCGGCTCCCTTCTGCAGTCCAACAGGAGGGAAGCTGCGGGCCACTTTGAAAGCTCCCTCAGTCAGCAGGTTGGGAACCGCTGGTCTAACCTGTAAACTTGTTGGGCCAGAGGCCTTGTCTTTATACCAGCCTGTAGAACACTTTGCAAAGTCCTGGCACTATACGAATACATAAACTCTCTCATAATTACAGATATTGTAAAAATGTTTATTTGCCACAGAAGAGGCTAACCACATATTCAAGTTAAATTATTTTCACACTCCCAGCTGGTTTTGGGAGCACTGCCATTTTTTTGATGGGTAGAAATAACCAATGGAAGTTAATTTGTAAATATTTTTTTAAATCCTTAATTGACAATAAATATTTCAATTTCACCATATAGGTTCACACTAACCACACACACATCACACATGTCATGGTGATTTCCATGGTAAATACCATGCAACACTTACTTCCCTGCTGCTGCTACTGGCGGTGGTGCTGCGTGCAGAGCTGGGCCCCCAGACAGGAGCTGCTGCTCCCCCGCCACCCAGCTTTAGGCAGCGCCGCTGCCAACAGCAGCAGAGAAGGAGGCAATACCGTGACCTGCTAATAGGCTTGCCACCCCCTCTTTGGGTCAGTGTCCCCAGTTTGAGAAATGCTGTGGAGAAATCAGATCTTTCATGGGGTAGTCACACATAAATAACAAATTTTGTGGTGTGTAACACATTTGCTATATATGCTGTCACCAATCCATAAAGATGTGTGATTTCTCTGTGATTTAAGTAGACCCCTAACAATAATTCATAGGGGAATTCAGGAACAGACATAGTACTTCAGACAACCTTTTACTTTTTTTTTTTAAAACTCAGGAGTAAATCCATGCCAGTTTAGTTTTAAAAAGAAGGTATTATCATATGAGTACAAGTAAAAATCTACAAAAAGGCTTGTAAAAACGCCACTAATTTCTCAGAAATGGCTAGATGGAAGTTCACAAAACTTTTCCTCAAAAAAATTCACTTCTAAGGCTGAGAACATGCATGAGAAATTTTAGCCCAAAAGGTAATAATTTAAAAATTAGTTCTTGAAAATATGAGTTTATAATGGAAGTTTCTTCTCAACAATAATTAGTTTGATTCTATTTTAAGTTAATTTATTTTTAAGACTTTTTTTTGTTCTTTTTGCTTAATTCAACTTTTCTGAATTCTTTTTTCAGAGGCTCCCTGTTTTGAACAGTTCAGTGTGGAGACTCTTCTCTCCTAATTAGGTAACAGGTTAAATATTTTCTTGCCAGATATTAATTCTACATCAATATTAGTAATCCTTTCTTCTCTATCTTTATTATTGCTGTTCCAAGCTATGAGACCATGTTCATGAACTTGTAAGTACTGGTGCTTCATTATTTTGCAACTGCATTTGCCCTTCAGAATCCCACCTCTTGCTAATGAAGGTTCATACCGTGTAACTGTAACATTCAGTATATTCTTCCTATACTCCTAACACTTTCAGCATTATGCTGACTCAGACATACCTGACTGAATGGGGCACGAGGCCCATCACCAAGCAGAGGTGTTTTCTGCTGCTGGAAAGGTAGTGGGCCCTGGGGAGGATGCGGACCCCTTGAAGGATTCTGCTGTCCCTGAGGCCCCGACGGTCCTTGCATACTTCCTTGAGGCCCTACTAAAGAATTCTTTGGAGGCCCCTGCTGGCCTTGCGCACCTGGCGGCCCACGTAATTCCTGTGGAGGTCCTAACATTGAACCTTGAGGTGGGGGTCCCTGTAGGCCCCTCATCTCCTGGGGACCATGTCCGAGTAAACCACCCTGCATATGAGGTCCTCTCATTTCTTGTGGATGACCCATCATCATCCCTTGTGGAGCAGGTCCCTGATTATCACGGGGCCCTGGCGGACCCTGCATTCCTCTTGGATTAAGTCCCATCAAAGGCCCTTGAGATATAGGGCCCTGCATCCCTTGAGATCCTGGACCGCCTTGCATTCCATGAGGAAGAGGAGGCCCTTGCATTCCTCTTGGACCAGGTGGCCCCTGCATTCCTTGACCACCAGGGGGACCTTGAGGACCTAAGTGACCTTGTGGCCCTAAATGAGTCTGAGACCCAGGTGGACCTTGTGGTCCTAAGTGACCTTGTGGGCCAGAATTACCCTGTGGACCTGGTGGCCCTTGAGGCCCCATTGGCCCATGAGGTCCAGGATGTCTCTGCATTCCTTGATGCCCATGTAGATCCTGAGGCCTTGGCAGTCCTTGTGGAGGTCCTTGGGGACCTGGTGGTCCTTGTGGTCCCATGAAGCCTTGCGGACCTCCAGATCCTTGGTGTAATGGAGGACCTTGTGGTCCCATTTGTCCCTGTGGTCCTGGAGGTCTGAACTGTCCCTGTGGACCAGGGGGTCCCATCTGAGGCATATTCATTGGCATCTGCTGAGGTGGAATGGGCTGCTGAAATCCTTGAGGCATCTGCGACATTGGGCCTTGTCCTGGGAAAGGCTGGGGTCCATGCAGGGGGCCTCCTGGAGGTGGTGCCTGCTGCTGGACTTGCTCAGCTTGCTTTTGTGCAAGTCTCTCAATCTTCAATTGCTGTCAGAAAACAAATACACATTTCAACAGGCTGCATATACCTGTATACAGAATTACTGGAAGCAGAAGTAACCATTTCACCCTTGGAAACCAGAGAATTCTGAACAAAGCTTTCATGTTTTTAACCTGACTGATACATAGAGATAACTAAAAAGAACTAGAACTCAATAGGATGAAGTTCACTGAAATGCTGCTAACTCATCATCAGTGTCACAATAAGCCAGCCTCATAGTTTTGTGGTCAGGTTCAATATTTAATTGCCCTTAATTAATTTATTCCAGCAATGCTTTTAAGTATATGCACCACTAAGAAATGATGCTTTAATAATTTATATTGAATTGCACCAGATATTTCACCTAACTTCTGTTTTCTTCTCTACAGGATGAACTCTGCCTTCCCCCACTTCCTCTTTTTATCTTTTACCCAAGCACACATACTTGGTTGGTATTTGCTGCAGTTTAACTTTCCTTACATACCTCCAAGAGCTGTGGGTTGGTGTACTGAAGTGCTGCCATTTCCTGCTCAATCTCTGCCTGTGTCTTCTTTTTCTCCTCCAGTTTTATATCCTCCTTTCTGTCATTCAGCAGCTCAGGTGGAGCAGGGATAGGGACCTTATTCTGCATCCAAGCCTATTAGAGAAGCGAAGATATAAGATCAAAATAGTGAAGTACATTGAACAGGACTTGGATAGCACATTACCTTGTGTTGGGAAAAAACCTTCTGGAACTGGATGGACTTAGGTACATTTATCAGGATGCCTTGTTCTGACTCAGATACTGACCTTTTTGAAACGGGGCTGGGTGGAACACTGTCTAATAACCCATTTTAGATAGTATTCTGGGATTGGAGGGATTTAGCCAAATATTCTTAAATATTCATAAAATGGAATGGGTCTGGTGTATTATTCTGCGCTGGATACTGACTTATAGAAGCTGCCATGTTAGAATTTGGAGTGTTGTGTTAGGTACAGGCTATTGATAGTTGGGCTAAAATTAGTTTAGTCTGATGTATCGTGTATCACATATTTACCTGTTGAAACTGTGCTGGGATTGGTTTTGCATAGGGCACTTTTTTCTGTGGCACTTTCTTTTGGTCCTTTTGCATCACCTCCTCCATTCCCCAATCCAGCCCTGGGATTGTCATCTCAATTTCATTTGATTCATCTTTCCCTTGAACATGAGGTGGAACAGCACAGTCAACACATAAATGAAGATGAATACATCTTGTTAATTTTCCGAGTCTCTACTTAAACAAGAGAACCAAGAAAACCTGTTCATTTCCTTCTCACATTGGAAACATGCACTATGCAGAATTTCAGAGAAGTTCAATGTGTAAGAAATACATATTCGTTTAGTACATTTCACTTTCTTTCTCCTGAGGCCCCCATGACACATGAGAAGTGTGAGAAAGAGCTAACCAATAGTTGAACAGCTTATGAAAACGAGCCAGCATGAATCATTTCTCCCTCTTACCCATCTGCTCTTGCTCCATGGCTAGTTTCAGTTGCTCAGGTATTCCCATCCCAGGAATCACTGCAAGGCTGTTTGGTTCAAGGTCATCTAGAGGTGGAAAACAGATTGATTTCAGCAAGATTTTAGATCAGCAATATCTTTCTTGGAAGCTATATTATTATGTGGCACAATTTTGGTATCCAGTTAGATTCCCCTACATAGTTCACATATGCTAGGGCACACTTTATCCCACTCCTGAACTACAAGATAATAAATTAAGGCCTAAACATTCAGAGATGGAAAACCACCCAAGACTACAGCAAATGTCCTTTCAGCAAAGCTGCTTCTGTGAAAGAGACTGGAGAAAGAAACCTCTTTTCCAATATAATTCCCTGCTGTACTATAATAAATATAGATAAAAGGAAATTAATGGGGAATTTTGATCTAAAAAAATTCTGGGACACAATGTAATTATCTGAATGAATGAAAGAAAGACACACCCATGAGACAGGAAGGGAGATGGGCATCCCTGAAAGACCTGACATTGTCAAGAAAAAGCCTTAAAAGAGGGAAAAGACTTAAGATAAAGGAATTTTGAGTCCACTTCAATAATTTAAAAGGTTTTCCTGTGCTCTGTAGCTCAGGACTGTGGGAGATCTTGAAGTCACATGCTGAAGTTTTCAGGAGGCAGAACAAACTGGGGATTTTCCCAGAGGGAGAGCCAAACCTCCTTCCTGTGATTGACAGAGCTGGTCCTACCTCCTGGAGCTGCAGAACAAAAGAAAACTCACTGTTGGAATGGGGACCTGGATATAATGGAGAATGAGAAATTATCCCACTAGAAAACTTCCTTGTCTACCCCAGTCACCAATGCTATTATATTTCATCCTGTTACCCAGAAACTGGATTAGAACTATAGTTAAGTGCTTTGGGCTTGCTTCTGACACCAACCCTCCATTCTTCTGAATTCAAGACAATAGCCTTACCATATTCCACACCATCCTCTGACATTCCCGGCAGCAGGTTGAGGTTGTAACGATCTCTCATTTTATCTCCAGGCCGATTTCGAGTCCAGAATTTGCTGTCAAAATAAAATAAGAGTGTAGTATGAACTTGTTGAAAGTGGCAGGAGATTCACTATTTTTAGTAGTCATATTCTCTCTTCCTACCCTGGCATTTTATCAGAATATCTTGATTGTTTAGATTTTCAAGGCCTTATTCATCAGGCTCCTATTTGGATTTAAACATTATGTATGATTAACTGAGTTACTCAACTCACATTCAAGTATGTTCAAACCCACTTAACAGAGAGTGGCTGTGAGAATTAAAGAACTCTATTGACAGACTGAACACAAGATTGCCATACTCCCAGCCCTCTTAAATAGCCCTGGCCCAAGTTTACTTTTAACAGATACTGATGGCCTATCATGCTTGTGCCAAAATATAACTGTTGCTCCATTTACAGTGTTTCCACCCTAAAAGATTCAAAGCATTTCACAAACTAACGCTTAGAGCATTTCTGTGGGATGGATCGCAAGATTAGCACAAGACTAGGGGATGGGGCAAGTGTTTGGGAGGCAAGAAGAAATGTTTTCTGTCAAAGACACAGGAAAAAAAAAAGACAGTTTCCTGTGTATTTTTGTGACCGTGCAGAGCTGGTAGGCCCTCAAATTTTAAAGTTTCCTCCAAGAGGAACAAGAGGCTAAACTTTAACTTCACTTGATGCTGTGAAAAAGTCAGTGCTTTTCCCAACAGTACACCTTAGTCTCTACATCTTTGCTTTCCCAGCTGACCCGATAACAGGAACAACCCCAATCTATCACAGGCTTCTTCCCAGTTGTTAACTGTGTGTTCCCTGAAATCTTTGTTTAAACACTTGAAAATACCTGGTGTGATCATTTGAGCCTGAGCAGAGAATGTGTCCAAGAGGATGCCAAGCCAGGCTCCAGATCATTCCCTCATGGGCCATTTCCATTCCGCCAACTTCCTTCTCCACCCTGAAACATCACACACTTATCACACCAAAGAATATCCTCCTACAGGCCCAATACAAGAGATTTTTAAAAATTTTGTTATGTATATATTTTTCTACTCAGTTGCTCATGGCTTTCTATATGATGTTCATTTTAGGCCTCAGTTATTTTTCACTTATTTAGATCTGCCATTCTGGGACTCTCAGTGGAGCCATCTCAAATACTTTTTAAAAAAATACTTATGTTTTTCAAAGCATTTACAGAATCACCATCAGATGCTTCAATACAGGCTGGGAATTTCATCCCTTTCATCACCATCTTCACTAGACTGAAATGGAAACTCTTCTATAAGGATTAGTATCTGCACAAGATTAATTACACCTTCA
The DNA here is from genome assembly GCA_007922155.1 of Mesoclemmys tuberculata. NCBI lineage: Eukaryota > Metazoa > Chordata > Testudines > Chelidae > Mesoclemmys > Mesoclemmys tuberculata. Next base: position 40,850,358 of record ML675649.1, on the reverse strand, counting down.
CAGAGATTTCCACAGAAATGCCTCTCTCTATAAAAATTAGAAATAGAAGTATACCCCGAAACTAGCATTTTTAGGCACTCAAAGATACATATGGGGCAATGCTGTATAATATATGCACACATTACAACACAGATTCAAGTGATGACAAGACAAATTATGTTTATTATGATATCTAAAAGTGTCTGAACTAAATTTCTCCATGTTGATGAAAATGGTACCTACCCAACATGCCAGAACAACAAAGAGCCATCAGATCCTCCACTGGCAAAAAGTCCTTCGTGAACTGGATGCCAGGCCACAGCTGAAATGCAGAATTTCATAATCAGGAAAGATGCTAGAACCTCTAGTGAATGTTAAACAGTACCTCAAAGCCCTGAATATGTGTGCCTTTAATCCCAGTTCACCCATGATGAAGGCAGTATGAACTGGACTTGATTCTGACCTGTGGCTTCTTTCTTATGACCCCTGAAGACTTGGAGCTCTTCTTTCAGGTTCCGGATGTCAAAGAGCTTGCAGAGATGGTCACGAGATGCTGTAAGCAGCCAATTGCCATTCAGGTTCAACTTTACTTCCATCACCGTGTTTTTATGAGCATGTCTGGAAATAGAGGCAGGAAAAGATTAACTGGCTAAGAAATGAGACATCTCCAAAAAATAATCTATGTGCTTCTATACAGAGGACCTGAGTCCAAGTCTTAAGGTTGGCCTTTTGCTCCCAGTACTTATAGAAGTTGGAAGTACACGAACAGTTTGTTCAGCTTCTGTACAGACATGTTTCTTATTACTCTATGATAGTAACTTCTTCTGGTTTATGAGGCATAGGTTTAACTAGGTACCAGCAGTAGCTCACGAGAACTCTGGTGCCATGAAGCTTGTGAATAAGGGGAAAGACAACTTACACAAGGAAGGGAAAAACAAGGTCTTCATATCAAGTTATGTCTAACCTTTAGATTTCCTGACCCGGCTAGACTGCCTGTCCCTATTCACAACCGTTATTTATGGTTGGAGAAACTTTAGGGGGATATCTGAAAATAGAATTAAATAATCAAGAGTCCAAGCACTTTCACCCCTTCTGACCTGAGCACAACCTCAGGTCATAACTTACAACGTGGCAAGGCTCTGGCCAGTTTTTGGATCCCAAAACTTGATTGGCTGTTGGCTGTCTTTGCTTCCTGATACAACCAATCCCTTTGTTGGATGCCAGTCAACACACTTCACATCTGCCCCATGCCCTGTTGGGAATACAAAGTTGCTCATTTAGAGATTTCACAGAAAACTGAAAATTTTGTGAACCAAAATCTTGTCTGGTCCAAAATGAGATGACAAACCACCACAGAGCATGGCCTGCTCTTAAACTCTATAATGCTATTTAAAAATAGCACTGTCACTAGATTTCTGTATTGGATTACATCCCGTCCTACAAATCAGTTTCCTTCTCAGCTTTCACCCTCCGTATTAGAAAACACAGAGCTGATTCCACCTATTTAATAACTGAAGTTTCAACTGGACATATTTTTAGACTTCGGTCCTAAACCATTGTGTAAAGTTATGTTAAACACCTCGGAAGTGTCTGCTTTCTGGTGGTAACATAAAGTCCATGGTTATATATCACTTTGCTTTTGCAACTTTTCTGGGAATAAAGGCCCTATCTAAATGTAAACTATCCGTTAACACACATTTACTGAAGTAGTATTGCAGCCCGCACAGGAAATGATAATAGGCAAAAGAAATTAAGACCATGTGACTGGCTAATGAGATGTTTTTAAATTTGTTAATTTGGTTTCTTGAAGTTCCTTACACCAGTCCAGACAGCAAATTTACATTTTCCTAGAAGCAAATGAAGATAGCAAAAAAACAAATCTCATGCCAGCACCCTCCTATAAGTATATTAGCTGACCTTGCTTATTTAGAAAATCCATATTGCTTAGGAAGTATATTAGGCCAGAAAAAATTCTCAACTGTTATGCACAATATGCTGAAGCGTCTGAGTTGGAATACAGGGATTTGGAGAGAAAAAAAAAAAGTAAAGAATTAACTTTATAATTTATTTTACAATCTCTCTCTATGCCAGCCCACTTAGTGGGAATGCCAACAGTAATAGTCAATGCCAGAAGAGAAAGCACATGGGTAATTAGGGAAAAAGTGAACATGTGCTCTCTGAAGGCAGCCAGTGACTTACTTTGTAACCTCTACAATTATTCTGAGATAGATACGTAAAGCACTCACATCAGATTATGAACTTTCTGATTTTTGTGGGGCTAAACAAAATGAACAGAGGTGGTTTCCCCATTCTTCTTCAGTAAACCACCTTTGGGGAGGAAATGGGGAACAACTTTAATTGCTATCTTGTCCAGACAAGGAACACTGCACAAAACTGCAGTGCAGTGAACACTGCACTGACACTCCTCCCTCACTCTCCCAGTGGACAGAATTAACCTTACACTTTATAAGGTCACAAGCAAGAGCAGCATCCTCAAGCTGCCAGAGCTCAGAATCTGTGCAGAAGTTGACCCCCCTGCCAGAGGGGAGTCTTGCAATGCATGACTTTCTCCCCACCTGATTCTGCTGGGAAAGGAAAATGAGGCAACAGCTCTTTGGGTATTTTATGTCTATAACTTCGGTCCCAGGTGAAGTGGTGAACTGCATTCTAAACAAGGGTTTAACTAGAATGGCCCACTCTGTCAGAATCCAGAAGGCCCACACTATATTGTAGCCAAAAGAGGCCATTCTACCCTATGTACCTTGTCGAATTGAGGCAAATCAAGGTGATCTCTGAGTCTCAAAGATTCTCATTCTTTAACCACCAGAAAAAATAGAACTTCAGCTCCAGTGGCAAGGATAGGATAGACTGAGAAAGCCTGGACTGAGGTAATGACTGGTTCAGTAGTAAATGCTGGAGAGCTCATGTACTGTATAAAAACATGCTCACAGAAGTGAGTTCAAATACGCCATCACAGAACCCACAGGCTAGCTCCAAATTTGATTGGATGTGGGTTTGCCTCTCTTCTTTCTAAAATAACCAGACTGAGTGAAGTAGGAGACTGAAAGGAGACAAAAGGCTATTTTCTCTTAGATCAGTAGAGCTTGGCATCCTGAAGCCTGGATATGCAACTATGTATTGGTGAAAGGACAAATCCTGGCTAGAAGGTGGGCTAAGTCCAGGCTTTTCTTTGAAGATTTTGAAAATGGCCTTACTCATATGAAAAGTATTCCCTCAAAGGGGAGATAGACAGACAGACTGCCAAAGGCAGCTTTAAATGTAAAGTCTCCAGCTCAAATTCATAGCCACAACACCTAGCAGGTGGTAACAGACATGGTCATACTGTGAGAAGAAGCTTGGATACCACCACAAAAAAGTTACAAATAAGTCTCAAAAAGGGGTCGGGGGGAAACTACTTGACAGAAAGAACACGCCTCAATATCTTCCTCAGAAGCCAATTTCTGCAATCATCTTACCAAGATCCTGGCCAAGTAAGCCATGTAGCACAGAGAAGCCAGAACACTCTAGTATGCTACTCTAATAAGAGTAGCTTCTCCTGCCAATTCAATTGGTACTGGGCAATGACCCTCCAGAAGGGATGATTTTTGGGTATCACAGGAAAGTCAGTATCTTAGGGACTAAAAGAACCACATTAGACTTCTCCATTGAGAGGGCATAAAGCCCTCTGAAAGATCTAAGGGATTGCAGTTTCTTGTTGGGAGCAGTCCAATCAATCCCCAACGAGTCCTGGACCAGAGCACTAACTGGAAAAAACCTGAGAGTCCTTTTTACATCTAGTCAAAATAACCCCCACCTCCCTACCTTTAGGAGTGTAATCTTTTAGGCTATGTCTATACGCAACAGCCTATGTTGGCAAAACTTGTGTCACTCAGGTCTGTGAATATTCCACACACACCTCCGAGCAGCATAAAGCACACTGACACGAGCACTCATGCGCACAGCGCTATGTTGGTGGGAGAGCTTCTCCCGCCAAAGTACCTTCTGCCACTTGTGGAGATGGTTTTTTTATGCTCACAGGAGAGCTCTCACCTGTCAGCATAAAGTGTTTTCACCAGACATGCTGCAGATGTGCCACTGCAGCGCTGTATGTATAGGCATTGCTTTAGATGCTCAGTCCAGGCTACTTTTGGAAGGGATCCCCCAATCACTCTTAACTACAACTTCCCCAGGTATGGCGCCAGTCAATGAGAGGAGAAAAAATAAACTCTTTGCTATGACAGCCATACATTTGTAACTGGCTAATCTTGAGAGAAGAGTAGGATGCAGGGAAATTTTGAAAAGAAAAACGTGAAAACTAAAAATCTAGCTTAATCACACAGAAGAGAAGCATGCAAACAGTAAAACAACTGATCAGGGTCACTGAATCTCCTTTACAAGGAATAACACGTTGTTTTCCTCTGTCCGCTTCTAGAGAGATTTATGTCCTATTGTCTGTGCTAACATACAAGGATGTGGAACAAAAATTTATTTTTATTTTAAACACTGAAGAATGGTTCAGTGATTACGGCATTGGCCTAAGATTGGGGAAATCTGGGTTCAAGTTCCCCCTCTGCTTGTGTGATCTTGGATAAGTCACTTATCCTTTCTGTGTGCGTCTCCCATTTAAAAAAAAAAGAAGGAATTAAGTGCAGCCCTGTGAGGTAGAGTTTACATTAGATTGTGAAGCACTAAGATAAGATGGTAATGGGGGCCATATACAGAGAAATTTTAGACTTGGTTAGCCTGTTCAAATCCTCACATGGTGAGGTTCAATATGTTAAAATATTGTGCTTTTATGGGAAAAATGGATACTCTCAGACTTAAACTGCCCCCCTGAAAAAGTTGTGACATATAACAGGGAACATCAACAAATATATTCTCCTTCAAAAAGAAAAATACATAATAATTATTGTAGTAGAAGTGCAAAATTTAATGCATTCACATACACACAAGTTCACATAATAAATGCAGAAAAATATGCAAAACTGATCTGAAAACTGTTAAAGGGAAAAATAAAACTTTGTATAATCTAAACACACTGAAAATTATGAATTAGTGTGGGAATATGAAAGTCTAAAAACTCATAGCTGATTAATTAAATTAAAATACCTGGATTATTAAATATGCTTCCTGCCAATATACTTTCAGGATTGTCTTTTAACAAGATGAAATCTGTAACAAACTATAACTAGGTAGGCTTAGTTGAAGTAGTGTCTGATTGGCCAAATACAACAAGTCACCAATGTGAAGAATTATATAATCTCAAAATTATTGAAAATTTAATGATTTTGCCTACATCTTTTGACACTTTTTGCATATATGACTTATTGGACATGTAACATATTATTCAAACAAATGGAGCATTACCCATCTTTTTATAACTATTTATAATGTACCTACATATTTTGTAGTACTGTTATACACTTAGATTATAAATGTGAAATATATGTATATTGCCTTGAGTTTATTACTGTGACCAGTTGTTTGACATTCCCTCACCACATCGCCGCCAAGAATTACAAACTTTAAAAGAAGTATTTAAAAATGTTTCACTCCTAACAAGAGCTTTATACGTATGACTTTTGCACATATTTCTATTCCCCCCCACACACACACTGTAGCTAATTTTTTTCAATTACATTTATACGAGTGGATGTTTTCTTACAGCATCTTATTTTACTGCCTATAACTAATGAATAATTATAATCAATATTGCATATATATTGTGAATATTGAACATTCAATTTCACAACATTTCAGTACTGTCATAACTGAATGAATCTGTCACAAGATAGTTCAATTTATTTTACATTTTAAAGGAAGTTTGGGATTTTGTTTTTTCTTTAAAGGTGTCTCTGCAAAAGCTTGATCTGGCAAGGTACTGAGTGTCCTCCATTCCCATTGAACTCAGTGATTGTTGAGGCCTCTCTCAGTACCCCACAAGAGTGTTCAGCACCTTGCAGCCAGTATCCCTAAGAGAACGAATAACCTTTTAGAAGAAAATGAACATACACACTGCAAAATTTCATCAACTGACACTTCATTTACTAATAGTCTCCAAAGTGTTAGGCATGCTATAATGCTAGGGGAGCTGAATTTGAAAATGATTTACTTCACCACCACCATACTTATTAGAGGTTTTTGGGATACTATCCTTTGTAACTTGAAGATTACTCCTTAATTTATCAGTCCAGCACTGCCAAGAGTATGGGTTTTGTTCACCAGCAGAACGTGCCTTCTATCTACCAAAAACCTTGTGGTATTTCTATTCTGAACTGACATTTACATTTTGGTAACATACATCAATGTTACCAAATCAATGACAGGTGAGAATCTTTTAATTCCAGGAATATAAAAAGTAGTGTTTTCTCTCACTCTATTGTACCTCATGTTCTGTGAATGACTCTTCTCTTGGGAGGTGTCTGAGCTTTCTTCCATTTTTGACTCCTCTATTTCCTCTGTTCAAAGGCTTCAGATTGCAGAAACTTTTCTTCTGCAGCCATTCAGCACTGTTTCTTTTATAGTCTGGACGGAGGCGCATTGAGGAGATGCCCTTTTCCCATCTTGAATGGGTTAAGAATATTGCCTCCAAAGCACCTCCCAAATCTTGCCGACCTGATATCAAGGATTTTTTTAAAAACAATTTTAAACTTCGCCCATTGCATCCTTCCCTGGATTTGAGCCCTATACATTTGTGCTCACAAAACCTGATGTGTGGGCAGACTGCTTGAGGATTTGTCTGTCTGTGGTGAATGTTTCTGGTATCATCAGGTATTACTATTTTAACATACCATGTCGCTTTCCTGTTGCTAGCTTTTGTCCACACTTCTACTACAAATACTATTTTTCAGGGATTTATAATTGTGTTAAGTTTTCTTTCCAGGCTGAAAGCTGTTACACAGGATGAGATTTTTTCCCCATAAATTGTGTTTTTGAGCTATGAAACAGATAAAAAATGTTAATGAATGTTACTGCAATAGGTCTATCTAGATAGAAGGGAGGTTGCCTGGCTCCAGATTACTGGAGAGGATGATCTAACCATGACGAAGGTGACAAATAAAACAGCCAAAAAATTCAGTGTTTCTGTAATTCAGTTTAGTATTTGCATATCCTATTTCCAAGTGCTGATGCCCTGTACAAAAATCCTAACAGCATCAAATAGCATTCTAGTGGCACAGGAACTGCACTGGCCTTTTGGTCATCATAAGAAATACTTTTGTAATATTACAGGATCTAAACAGTCCTGTAAATCTTTTTACTATTCTATATGTCGCAGGCATGGCTCCTCCTTCAGCAGTACAGAAATTAAAATTTATGGCTGTGTGGATGTGAGATTTAAGATTTGTGAAGACTAAGGTGAAAATCTTTGTATATCATATATGATTACTAGTAATGAAACAGTCATTGGGACATTTTTTTTCAAACTGGAATTATAAACCACTCAAATATTTGGCAAGGTTTTCTATAATACGTTCTATACATATATGACTGGAGTGAAAAAAAATCCACATATGGTCATGGGATGTTGGGTCACTCAGCAACTGGAAGGACTGAGCCCTAAGTAGGGTTCAATGCTGCCAGTTGCTGTACACTCTCCAGCAAAACTCAAACCATGTTCTTAACCATAATGAGACTATGCACACATTTAACACTCAGTGGATGTGTAAGTGCTTTACTAGATGTACCAGAGTGCCTTTTCTGAGGTGAATAATTCAGTGCCAATGCTCTCCTGCTTTCAGCAGGAACAAAGAAGTTACCAGATTTAAAATAACTAACATTTCGGATATGTGCCACCATCCACAGAAACTCAGGTTTCTAAAGTGGTGCTGTAGAGCAGGGCTCCACTGAAGGTGAACACTTTTTTTCAGTAAGAGGAAAAGTCAACAGGAAGAATATTTTAGAGCCTGACTGAAATTCAATGTTAGCATGTGCCTTCAAAGATAAAGGCACACCTATCATTTCACTTTAGACAAAGATGCTTTTCCATCTATCCATAACTTATTCTTGATGCTCATCATTCCCACTGGCCTAACATGGGGGACAGGTTAGAATGCGGTGAAAGTTCTGATGCTCTAGCATATATATTGTAAAACTACAGCAGTGTACAAATAGTTAAGATGGACAACAGAGTGCAACAGAAGTAGAGACGTAATGGAAATTTCATTAGTGAGACATAAGGAATAGTTGTTCTCAAAATAATGAGAACAGTACATCAATAATGTGATATGTATATTTCAGTGTTTCTAATTAAAAATATACAAGTAAGTCATACATTCAGAATGATCACCAATATTCACAATTCAGTGGGTCAGTAGTATCAATTTATGATAATAAATACTGTTCCATTTATGTCTATTGTTTTGCTACAGTGCAGAATTTCCTGAGATGCTACTGTAATGTAGCTAACCACTTCTTAGTCAAAATTGATGCACTAACGTCATATTACACAATTCAGTTACATTACCATGCCTTGTAAAAGAATGGCATGGTACAGGGTGCACAAGATTACACAGAAGAGGCAGTCAATTCCTATAATGAAATTGAGTGCAGTGTTTCTTATTCATAACCAGAAACAAATGGACAGATCAGCTCCACTTTCAATTAAATGCTACTGAAGTAGATCAGCCAGACTATATAGAGGCAAAACATAACATTTAAAAGTGTTCACGTGAAAATTGCACCTTCTTACTCAACAAATCTGCTTCTTCGGTGTTTTTCAGAAATGCCTGCTTTAATGATAAAAACAAGTTTTTACTACTGTTAACACTAGAGTCAATGTATCTATGGAAGAATAAGATGGATTCCTTTCTGCCCAATCCAAATTATCTGCTAAAATTCTGATTGCAGAATCTGTTACTGCTTATCACATACTCCCCTTATAAGTACTAATCAGGTCCTGACAAAAAGGTTATCTTCACATTTTGTGGTCCCCAATAACGTTTAGATTAAGTAGTCATGGCTAAGCACACTTCCCTGATACAAGTTACAGTTAGCCACTGTACCTTTAAAGCAGCAACACGCTTACTATTTATTGGAGAAAAATGTTTATTTACAATAATAATTTACATGAAAAGGTATAATAAGAATTAAACATTATACAAGAAACAATTTAAACAAACAACAACAGGTATAAGGAATATAAATCCTCATGCATCAGGACATCAGCTGGCCACCACCTGACAGGAGTTAAGAGGAAGCTTTCCTGATAGGGAAATTATTCCATAATTGTTTGTTATGAGTCTGCTTACACCTTTCTCTGAAGCATTTGATACTGGCCACTGTCATAGGATCTAATCTAGCATGCACTAACATCAACAAGGGTCTACTGTCCATAGTGGATACTGGATCAGAGCTACAGATAGGACATTAGACAAAACAGACCACTGGTCTGATCAGGTATGCAATTCTTAGAGAGAAATCAGAAGGCTTGCTGTAGAATTTACCAGCTTTCTACAGAGCACAAGAATTTGAGATGGACTCCTTTAGACCAGTGATATTAGCTGTGAAGCTGTGATCCTTCCTTGTTTCAGTGGTCTAAAGAACATGTATCCATCCCTGAAAACCACAGAAACCTCAGATTCACCATCAAACATGATCATTTTCAATAATTCCCTTCCTTTTAGTCTCTGCAACAATATTAATTAAAATTATGGTGATGGTTGGTGGCCGGTTTGAGTGATCTGTGCACTCTACCTGGATTACTCATAAGAACGGCCATACTGGATCAGACCAATTGTCCATCTAGCCCAGTATCTTGTCTTCCGACAGTGGCCAATGCCAGGTGTTTCTGAGGGAATGAACAGAACAGGTAATCATCAAGTAATCCATCCCCATCGTCCACTCCCAGCTTCTGGCAAACAGCAAACCCTGCCAATCCTGGCTAATAGCCGTTGATGGGCCTATCCTCTGTGAACTTATCTAGTTCTTTTTTTAATCCAGTTATAGTCTTGGCCTTCATAACATACTCTGGCAAGGAGTTCCACAGGTAGATTGTGCATTGTGTGACTAAATAATCTGCTCACTAATCAATGTGCTGAGTAAGCAGCTATTATCACTCTGACTGGGCTGAAGTTAGTTATCAATCCTGAGAACAGCTTTCTTGGGCCACAGCAGAAGATACCATGTAAGAGCAGTGTTTGACTCGGGGATCACACAAGATACTCTCTCACCCAAAGTGAACCCAGAATATTTTACAGGAATATCTTCTGCGAAGGGCCATCCAGACTGCTTGGGCTAATAAGCTGCAAACACATTCTCTGGTTCAGAATGCACTATAGACCTTTACTTTTCTCGCTTCCCTTTCACTGGGACAAAAAGAAGGCATCATCTTGATCACCCAGTCCACTTACCCAGGAACACAGGCAAATCTTGTAGAATAGGGAGGACCGATTTGGAGAAAGTATCCCAGGGTGGAAAACCCTCATCATGGACACAAGCTATATCAGATGATTAGTCGGGATAGGATCCAATGCAGTTCACAGTAAATGGAGCCTTTTGATTGTAAAGATAACTCACAAGATGTGAACTGAATGTAAATAAATGCACTGATGTCTGCCTGAATCTGCAGACAGCATGAACAACTGTCTTATTGATCTCGGTGGGGTATTAACACTGAAGTATAGATAATATAAACTTTGTTAACTATTTCACTACTGAGCAAACCACATTAGAAAGAAGAGGGTTAATCGTATTTTGATCTGTAGAATCAACTGTAAGTGGTATATGAACCCCATCAAATGGGAATCAAGCTGACAGAGTCTAGTGGATCTCTCTGGGAATATCAACCTTACCTGAGGAACCAGCAAAGTATGAAAGGACATATTCTGAAGATCTGCACAATCTACTGGAAGAGGTGTCAAGTGGTCAGCTTGCCTCCCCAAATTCAACCCAACTGGGGCTAACAAAAATCCAGTCCTCAGGACTCTCAAATATTAGATAGCAGCAGGAGAAGCCATTCGGGGATAGATAGGATGTTTTCATCTAGATGCTAGGTTTTTTATTTCCAGGCACTGGAAAACTAGGGGAAAAGGCCCACATACAAAAGGTAGTTTACCCCTCCCAAAGACCCGCAAATTAATCGTAAAGACTCTTTGCTTCCTCCTGACTATGACTCCTTTGGACACACAGCCCCTTAAGGTGGTCTTCCTGGTAATTATTGAATCTGGCAGGATTGAAGAACTGTGTGATTGCTGCTTTATAGCCACCTTTCATAATCTTTCAGAAGATTATGGCACTCCCCTAGACAATTCCCGGATTCTCCCAAAAGAAGTTTTTCACTTCTGCAACATCTAAGAAATTTATTCTCCCTCTATCATCCTCCTCCAATAAGGAGAGAGCTCTCCACAGGCTAGACATTCTTAGATCTGTTAGGTGTTATAAAGAATAGCACATAAGAGTGGGGAGGGGCAGCTTCTAGTTCTCCCATTGCTTGGTGGATCTCTAAAAGTCTATAGCAAGTTAGACTGTCTAGGCTAGGTATGAAGATACATTTAGTGCCATGGTTCCCAGGGCAGAAAGTAGGCAGCTACCGTGGCAGACATCTACTATACTGCCACTTGGAGGACATTATATAATTTTCTAAGAACTACAGATCAGACATATCTTTGTCAGCCTTTGGACGTTAGCTCCTTAGCACAGTTGTCCAGTAGTTGAAGTATTTTCTTTTAGTCCATATTGTCATGAGTGCTGATCTATGCAGACCATTGGTCTAGAATGAAGGACCCAAAAAAGGGAATGTATTCTTAATTATAAACAGAGTTTGTGCTCATCAGATATGACAATCTGGAGTCTTCCTTGACCTAATATTGCTGTACCCCTCTTCCTTTGGGTTTCATACCTTCAAATGCACACAATTCTTATTTTTTTTCTCACTAGTTTTAGTAAATTAATTCAGATAGGTAAGAGACAATTGGACTGGAACTGTTCCACTAATGAGCATGTGGGATCTTCTCATCAGGGAGAAAAAGACTTTAAATGAATGGCCTGTCTACCTGCTCAAAGGGGAAAGAAGAATGTCCATCAGTCTAGCTTGTCATTACTAAGAGGAAGCCAGATTATATGCAGATGCAGAGTCCCTTTTTCCTGACCAATGTGAAAGCCATTTTCTCTGACAGCCAATAAATATAATATACATTTTACTTTCTGTATAAACAATTCCACTGAAATTGAAAATTCAAAGAGATGAGTTTAAGGAAAATCACAGTAGTTTATTTTAAAGTAAACACTGCATGAACATTCATCTTTCACAATAAAGTAATGGGAAGAAGCAAAAGAACAGAGTAATGCCGTTTGGCTAACATCAGACTGTGGGAAAGAACGCATGTGTCACTATCAACATCAGCCGTGACAACTCAGACAACTGTCTTGTTAAAAAGCATTGGAGACCTGAGCCAAGATGTGAAGGCAATTACTGTTGAGATGACCTAATCTTGGTAATTTGATAAATACTGAACGCAAATTAAGTAAAATACAGGATCATGGAGATTAACTGATTGTTGAAAAAGGTGGCATATTATTCTCACTATACAATGTGGCTAGAATAAGTAGTATTGGTTTAAGATGCACCAGGGACAATACTCTTTCTCCTAAAAAAAATTAAGCAAGTGAAACAAATTAACAAGAAAGAGTCTTGGGAAACCACTGCAGCAGAAATTCAAGATTATAATATGCATTTATCTTTCCTACATGGTATAAGAATAAAATATGTTGTACAATAAAAGCATGGTGGGGAGGAATATATTGAATGTTTATAACCAAATGATTATATGTTTAAGAGAAAGAGGTGGTGTGGAGGACTGGGTTGTTTTTGTTTGTTTGATTAATTGATTTAAAGAAATTTAAATGGCAAAATATATGACATGAAGTGTAATATTTTGCAACAGAAATATTGAAATGCATGTGTCTCTCCATGACTCAGTTTGTACTTGAACATAGATGCTGTTTTTGAATGTACATTGGTATAGTTACCGCACACTATGGCATCATGTAATTGTGTAGTATGTAGTGATTTGTGGAGAGCTAATGTTATGGAGGTTTTCAGGAAAGTATCCTGAGAGAATATTCCATTTCTGACTTTCTATCTGGTGCATCTTTACAGGGATCAGAATTAGAATTTAAATTAGGACACGCATGAAAGATTTCTGCCTAGAAGTAGGAAATTGGTTTTAATCACATTGCCATACAGGAAATGCCTAGCAAAACATCCTGGATGCCATTACATATCCCTAGATATATCACCAGAATTATATGCTCTTAACATTTGAAAGAGAAGTAGCTGCAATTAAAGTCTGCTCAGAGAATAAACTGTTGTGGAGTCATAGGACTATGTTCCCACCAAATATCTTTATTATTATTATATTCATAAGCAGTTTCCCAAATCTAGAAAGCATATTTTTAAAATTTAGGTAACAAAACAAAAACCTGTAGGGAATCTGGTACTCTTAAGTACATTAGTACCAAACCTACAAAACGGGTAGAGCTGAAGGAAATGGAGAAAAGGAGACCCCTTGGAAGGTACATTGAAACACTCAGGAGTGTGTGAAAAATTAAAAGACGTCCCTGAGCACGTCAGTAATGCTTTTAACACCTGCCAACAAAGGAGCAGAAATCCCCCGGTTGTACTCAGATGTTGATCTTACCCATGGTACTAGGACACAAGAGCGTCTGAGCCATTAGGCCAGCACAAAAAAAACCAAAACCCCACAACAAAAAAACCTAGTATGTGATTATTTTTAATTATTTTTGTGAAAAAAATAACAGGTGAAAATATAAATTATATCTTTCAGGGGAAATTAAAGCTTTTTTTGAGAGGGTGGGGTTGGAGCAGTATATTTTTGTCTTTGTTTTAAGCCTAATCCTTCCCTTGTTAACCAAAACAATCAATGGCAGCTTTGAGTGTAAGGAATGCTGGTTTAGGTCCCTAAAAGAATTCTACCATGCCTGTATCCACTCAGGTTCCTCATTTCTCCTATCAATTCTTCTTAGGGAACCATTTTCCTCCTATATAGCCATTTCTCTGAAAAGCACAATTACAGGACTTTTCCTGCAAGAGGAACTGATGTTTTATTTCATTTCACACATAAGCCAACCAATGAACTACTCTCCTATGCTAGCCCTTTAATTCCCCTTTTAAAATGATTGTTGTTCTTTTACATTATAAAAAATGATAAAGGAAAAAAAACGTGTGTTCCATGCCACCCACCAACCGTATAACTTAACATACAGTCCTACCTCTCTGTTGCCTATTACCTCCCGCAACATCCCATATCATATTTAGTTTAGTTTTGAAACAGTGGCACCTTGCTCCACTGCACCACCTTCAAGCTCTGAGGACAGTTAGTTTAATTTAAAACAGTCATCCAGTTGAACCCACCAGGCAAATTAAGTTCCTTGGACAGTATATCATGTACATAGAGCTGCATATCGTGAATGTATTAGTAACTTCTCCAATGTGTAGATTAACAAAGGCCTACCTAAGCTTTTCCCACTCTACAACTGTTACATTATTAATTTAATCACAATTTTTTTCAAAGATAAAAGTCTAGATAAGGAAAAACTAGTGAACTACAGAAATACAAAGCTGTCTCAGGTCAGTTCAGTAACAAACTTGCTTGGTATAGTAAACTTGTATGCACTAAATTCTGTTTTTTTACTTCTGTGTAATACTGAATCACTATATGATTAGCATTATCACATAAAAATATGACAAAGCATTGACATTCATTGTGTTCAGGTGATTCTGCAAGAAGCTACTTGAGGAACATGGGGGAATATTCAATCTTTGCTCCACTGTGACTAATATTAGTCATGCATCAAAAACATGTACATTCATTTAAAAAGGATTCCCATCCAGAAATCCAGAATCATGACACTGTGCTGTCAAAGAACTGAAACTTTTTAAGGAAATTGGATAGAATAGCCAAAAGAGACAGTATTTTTGGAGGACTGTATCTCCACAAAAAGGAAAATAAGTAAACTAAAATAAGGAGGCAGGGGTACATAAATAAAAACTGAATGGGGGAAAAATCACTATCTTGAAACTAAAGCCACAGACCTGGTATCTGCTTCAGGTGAAACCACTTTAAAGATACAGGTCATCTAAAGATTGCTGAAAATGCACACTAATTCTAGGCAGGGAAAATTATGTTTCTCTTATAGGAATCTGTTCCTTAGGTGTTATTCTGAAAAATCAAATTGCTAATGCATTGATTCTATGAATGGAGGAAGAGTTAGCTGAGCATCACTCCTGCTTGGATGTTCACTCTAACCCAAAGAAAATGTGACCAGAAAAAGGTGGACTCATGAAAGAAAACAATAGAACCTGTGTTTAGCAAAAGGGCAGCAGAAAAATTATAAAATATGTGCCTATGTTCCATAGGCAAATCACTGGAGGAGCTGAAAAATATCATTTACACCCCCAACTAAAAATATTACGGAACTATTATAGTTTCAAGTTTACATTTTAATTCCCTGAAGATGTTCATTCATAGAGGCTACCCTGTAATCGGTAGTGCAGTCTAACCTTAAAAAAAAGCTAACACAAACCCCAAAATCTTTAGACTTTATATGGACCCCCTTTTAATATCTTTTAAAGTGCCAGTTCACATGCAATTAGTGGTTTCATATACAAAATACATCTTCATGAGATTATTCTATGCCCATGGGCTACTTATATAATTCTCATTATACAATCATTTATCTGCTGAGCAGGGCTGTACTACAAAATGGCACAGGCTTGTTCATGGAGAAGAATAACCACACACAAGAATGAGGTTTGAGAAAACGGTTATACAACAAGGCTGAGAAATATTTACTTTTCAGAGTAACAATCAATCCCTCTCTATAGGAGACTGGGCATCATGGTCATGTATATGCTCCATCAGTACCCTAATTTCTGCAGAGATAGTACATTATAGAGCCTGATTGTGCCTCTACATTAGCAAGACTCATGCAAGAGAACATTACGGATTCTAAGTGTTACTACATAACTTCGGCATAGAGTGCATCATGGATAATGGCTATGCACCTTACCAGCATAGGTAACACTGAAATTTACTCCTGCTCTATCCCACGCAAAGTCAAGGTTATGTGATGAATGCAAACATTCAAAACGTAGAAAAAAATGTATTAATTTAATAAACTGAATTGTCTAACAGTTTTATGAATGGCTTCTGGAAAGGAGTTAAGAGAAAAATTGCAAGAGGAATGGACTCTTTAGGAGACTGACAATGAGAAAGATATTTGGTCTTTCATTTCTAGGTCATTGGTTCAGATTGGTAGCGATTAGAAGTAGTTAATATCTGATATCTGTTCAGTTGAACATGTGAATTAAGTTGGTTGTCCCAGCACAGTAACTAGCATGCAGATATCATGGATCTAGGAGTACATGTTCAATGACAGTGTTAACATAAACCACCTAGGCAAAGCCAGACTGGTCCATCCAAACTTAGAAGGAAATAAGGATGGAGAGGAAAGGGACTACCCAGTGTATGGGGAAGATTAAGTGTTTGTATGAAGACGCAATTATATCACATTCTATTCAAATTGTGTGCACTCTGGGGCATTGCAACAATATGCAATTTCAGGATTCTGCCATTTGAAAGTAGATGAGGTGAGAGGGATCAATAAGATGATCATCAGATCTGCTGAGTGTTTCCAGTGCCACATAAATACAAACTGACATTTATGCCACCATAAATACAAACTGATTAACATACATCCTTCTATTGTTACAGTGCTATCAGAGAAGGAGCTTAGCAGATCCTGAAGTCTTTCCACTAGACCTTCCCATGATGTCTATCTGAAATTTTGCACGTTCTGGGGATTACAAGAGACTCTTCCGCACTCTAGATATGTGCCTCAATTAGATTACATTCAAATCAAATGATTGTGTTAAAATAATCCACAAATGAGTGCCCTACCCCTCACAACAAGCCCACCAGAATCTCCCCAATACCTCTCATCCAAGCACCCACTGATCCACAGTGTCTAGTAGAAGTGTGTATTTCCTCCAGACATCGATATGATTATCATAAAAAAACCACAAACACACGTGAATTCTTTTTGTGACCATTTGAATGTTTGTTCAAATGTGCCTTTGTAAGTAATTTGCATAGTTAAATGCACTAACATTCTTCTTTGCTCCTAAAGAACAATTCTAAAGAAACAGTGATGTTAATTTAAACACAAAGGTCAGGAAATTCAAAAGATAAGGTCCCCCCAGCAATGTCAACCTTTAGAAATAGACCATTTAATATTAGACAAGGACTTCTACATGTTCTAATGTATCCATTGGATAATGAACAAGGGGAAGCAAGAATGACAACTCTTTATGGGCTTTATTTTTTCTTTCCCAGCATGCATCTAGTGTTGGAGGTATATGACGACTTAGAAATCTTCTGGTTTCACTAGTTCAGAGGAGGAGACTTGCTCTCTGTTTATCAAGACTCAGTATTCCATGTAAATATATGTCTTTACCTATGCAGACATACCTGGGAACCTTTTAATCTCCAGCTGTGGGGATCTCCTATGAAGACTTTACTTTTAAACAAGAAATTACTTTGTCATTTATGGAAGGAAAAACAGCTTGTACTATGAAAAGGTATAGCTAAATATAGATCAGGACTTTCATTATAAACCCCTATTTACAGATGCTTATATAAGCTTCCTAAAAAATTCTCCCATGGACTGAAATTCCTTTGTTTGGCCTCAGCAAAACAACGGATTTTTGCCCTGCAGAAAGTTTGAGAAAAATCCCTTCAGCTGATTTCTGGATTGCAAAAACATCCAGAATTTGGAGCTTTTTTTGTACACCAATAATTCAAGCTGCTAGAAAACCCTTCTAAACTTGACATGAAAACAAGCCTTACTGAGTAAGAAATGCTATAGGGAATTGAAAAAAATTCTGGGCCTGCTTAAGATTTTAGCAGATTCTTGTTCCCTTTATGGTAACATGATGTGGTTTCCCATATAGACTTGGCAGATACTGGGGCTGCTGATGGGAGAACATGGAAGACTCAGGCTGGGTCTACACTGACGGCGGCAAATTTGCCACCGTCACATCAATTGCTCTGGATCGACTGAGCGGTCTGTATAGACGCACTCAGACGATCCAGGAAGCGACGCAGGAAAACCACCTCGGTAAGTGGAGTAGCGCTGCGTCGAAGGGAGCGCTGTTCCCTTCGACACAGCGCAGTACGGACGCCGCGCAGAGGAGATGCTGCAAAGTCGACGGAAGATACGCAAGTGATTTAAATCACTTGTGTATCTCCTGTCAACTGCCGCCGAATCGTCAAGGTAAGTGTAGACTGGGCCTGAGATTGTGAATGTTTTGGTACATGGGTTCTCAACACAGGCATCACAAACAAGTGTCAGGGGGCTATGTCCTTTCCATACTCTTAAAGGGGAGGTACCATAACCTTAGCAGAGGGGATCTTGGTATGAAAAAATTTGAAAGGCACTATCTTAGCAAAACACATAGAACAATAATCCAAATTCGGCAACATTTTAAATAAATCTATGAGCCTTCTACTGTTCCTTACAACATATAAAAACAGCTTTAAATTTTTAAAGAAAAATTTGTCACCTGAGCAAAAATGAGGAAAATGAAGGTAATATTTACAGTAACTTTTGGTGGGCTGAACAGAGATTTTGACAGCAAAATACACTGAACCCTCAGTGGATTTTTCTCAGCTCTTTCCTCACTTCTCAGTTGAGCTTTGGGAAAGCTGTAGTTTAAGTTATAGCATATTTGGCTGTCACCATCCCACACCAGTCTTCTAAAGAGATCTACTGTATAAAACAAAACTGCTTTTTAAGCCATAGAAATTAATGTAAAAGACTAGTTAAATATTTATCACTCAAAAGTCAGGGTTCAGTGTAAAAGTCATGTGCTCATTACACACATCTATCATTCTTTTAAAAAGATATTACACAGATAACTATTCTCCAGTTTGAAGCTGATGGAACAACAGAGGCCAGGAATTCTTCTTGCTTTAAAGTTTACTGGCACTATAAGGCACTGGCAGTCAAGGAAGAGGGTTATGCCACCCTCATGTGCTGACCAACCATCAGCTTCTTCTAGAATCTTCCAAGTAAGGTTATGAATTATATGGGAACAAAAGCACCCTTAAAAAGCAGTTTATAAAGACATTTGGAAAATGTTAACTTTTCCTTTATGTTATACAAAAAGCATCTCAAAATTGTAAATAAAGACATACTCCCAAATTTTAGGGGAAATGGGTGGATGAGTAGGAATCCTGTATTATACCTATAAAGAATCATTATAAGTATTTCCTCATCACTGCAAACACCACATAGGATTCCTAACACCTTTGAAAACTAAGGCCTTGTCTACTCTAGAAAGTTGTATCATGTTAACTACACTGATATAGTTAAAGCTGTATAACTACCTAGTGCGGACGCAGTTATGTAAACAGAGCTATTCCCATACAGGCAGGAGAATAATTATATTGGTGTAAGTCACTTTTATATTGGTATAGCTGTGTTGACATGAGGGCTTTTTACTGGTATAACTGTTTCAGTTTAAAAAAAGTTACACCCTTAACTGAAATAGTTATACTAGCAAAATGTTCAAATGTCAACTAGGCAAGGTCTATGCTACAGATGTCTGCCAGCAAAGCTATGTCAGTCAGGTGTGTGAACAGGCATGATCCCAGACCTGCCAGCACACCTATGCTGAAGTCTCGAGATAGTTATGTCAGCAAAACCATACTTTTGCTAATATAAGCTGCAACTGTACTAGGCCTGCTTTATTAGTATAATATATAGGTATACCAGCAAAGCACCCTTAGTATAGACCTGGCCTAGGCCTTAGTGTGGATGCAGTTATCAGTATACAGGTTCTATTCCCACATAGGAAGGCAGAAGGCCTAAGTCACTTTTATATCAGTATAACTGCATCCACACGAGGGGCTGTACAACTTTTTTTTAAACTAAACTAAATACACACACCCCTTACTGAACAGTTACAATAAAATTTTCAAGCAGAAGCCAGACCTCAGAAGTTTGAGGAACATATCAAAATAAGGTCCTACAGGACTAGAAATAGTAGACTTATGTAATTGTGAAGGGAGGCATATCCCCTCTCCAACAGGACTCCAGAACTTTCTTCTAGTTATGGAAAGGACATTTAAACTTAATATTTGTGACAATAGACAAGAAATCCATTACAGTCGATTTTGGAGGTTTTTATGACACACTGAGTCCTGTACAGAAGAACTCATGGTGATTTAGGGTACATCTAGACTGATGGCAGCAAAGTCGCCGCCATCAGATTGACCTATCTGGATCCAGTGGTCAGTGAAGACCTGCTCAATCAATCCAGAAGTCAACGTGGTTAATCCACCCCATCAAGTGGCATAGCACTATGTTGATGGGAACATGGTTCCCGTCAGCACAGTGCAGTGAAGACAGCGTGCAGAAGGGAAGCACAGCTCTGTGTAGCTTGCGTAACTCCCGTCGACTGCCACTGAATCGCTGGGTTAAGTGTAGACCAAGCCTAACGTACCAGGGCTTCACAGGTAGAGACACAAAATAACAGCCCCAATAAACTTTTAAAAATTCTCAAACACTGGCTTAAAAAAATGTTTTTGCCTCTGTAATACGTGATATGTACAAAATATAGTGTGGTTTGACAGTCTGAAGTTTTATCAGCACGCACTTTGGTTGATCAGAATAACTCACTCATAGCTCTACTAGTCATGAGCGAGCCATGAAGCCAACTCTAACTCATGTAAATAAAACCAGACATCATTATGTATGCCACATTATAATAATACGCACACAAAATAGATCATGCCTCCAGTAATAAGACACAAGGTTATGCTATCTCCACCTCAAAGGTGTATCCCCCAGAAAAAAGCTATTTTAAAAAAACTGGCAAAATCAGGATATGTTCCAAACAAAAATAAAACTCCATGTCTGGGGAAATTTTGGTACCCCCCTACTTTGGAAATGGGTTTCTACTTATAGGATAAATCTAAGCAATCATGGTTTGTAAGGGTATGTAGTGCTAACTATGGGGCTGCCTAATGTACATCTTGAGCTAAAATAGATCACAGCAGAAAGAGATGCAATAGACAACTATTTCTTATAACAATTCTGGATATTCTTGTTACAAACATCCAATTGTTGAGTCTTTCTAGATTCTTGGCTAGAGCAATATCTTACAATGAATTCCAGCCTAATTACATCTTGTGCTGTGGAAAAAGCATTTCCCTTCATTAGTTTTTAATTTGTCCCCTTTCAACTGAATTGCGTTTATTCTTGTTCTTGTATGTCAGAACAGGGAAAACAGAAGATCCTACTCCTTTTCAATATATGATCCTTCTTGTCTCTTCTCCAAAGAGAACAATTCCAATTTTTGTTCACAAGAGCTATTTTTGCCCAATCATTCTTGTTGTTTGTTTCAGAATTCACTCTACCTAATTCTACAATTTCCTTTTTGAGATGGGGTGATGCAGTATTCCAAGAAAGCAAACCACTGATATGTGTAATGGCATTTGCAGTATTATGGCTCCATTCTATTCCTTATGCATCTTAACATCTTGTTTTCTTTGGTTGTGTGTGTTTGTTTAAATTGCAGCTGTGTATTGAGCAGAGGTCTTCATCAAGCTGTTCACAAAACAATGTCAACGTCCTTTTCCTGAATTGATATAGTTAATATAAAAAGGTTTTCTCCAGTGTATTGTAGACATATCAGAATTAACCAGATCAGAACGGTGACTGATCTAGTCCAGTATTCTGTCTTTAACAATGGCAAATACCAGATGCTTCAGAAGGTGCAAGAAACCCTGAAAGGAACAATTGTGGAATAACATTCCACAGAGGGAAAGTTTCTTCATCTCCTCTGCCATTAAAAGGTTGGCTCATGCACTGAAGCACTGGGGATTTATTTCTCTTCCAAACTTGGGAGATTTTTAAAATCCTGTTGAATTCTTGCCCTCAGTGCTAGACTCTGGAACCCACTGCATCAAGGAAATTGAGTATTTCTATTAATTTTAAATTTTCTGTCTTTCACTTTCATTGATTGTCTACTTGCTCTTGTATTATGAAAAAGTGTAACTAGAATTGGCCAGTCTAACAACTTTACATTATTTGTTACTTTGTATGTATTTATCATCCTCCCTTTTTCTCTCTTCTACTAGGGGTGCCCAACCTATGGCCCGCAGGCTGTACACAGCCCACCAGAGCATTTCATAAGGCCTGCAGCCTGCTTCAATACAATATACTAACGGCCAATTCATTAGTGTTTTGTCATCACGTTTACATCATTTTAGTTTACACAAGTGTGTAAATAGACAATACTGCAGAGAGAAACCACCTATCTAAATACATATGAAACAAGCTGAACTTAAAACATAAATCAATACATGTGACTTTAAACCTTATTAAAACATATAGAATCTATCTGGCCCACACACAGTTGTGCTTAGGTTTAGGTGGCCCCCCTGTATAAGGCTGGGCACCACTGCTCTACACTAAATATGCCGAATCTTTTCATTCTTTGTACAGAAGTTGTTCTATTTTTCATCATTACTACCACTTATTTCTGAATTCCATCCATTTCTGTTCTATTTATTTTTTTAGATAAGGTTACCAGAACTGAACATGGTATTCCAGGTGAGAGTCTACCACTGATTTATAGTTACATAATATTTATGCTGTACTTCCATATGAGCCAAATACCTATAGCCACCATATATTATATACCTGTAGGCATCTATGTCAGAAGCATCAGGCTAGCAACAGTGCCCTGTGTCAGAAGCCATTTAGTTCAGATGCTGGTCCTGTTCAGTGCCTTCATGTGTGATCTTTCACATCTTCTGGCATTTTCTGAGGAACAGTCTACCATGGTATTTCTTTTCTCCACAGCTCTACCCCACCTTTACCCATGGAAACTTGGGAGTTCACAACTAGAGCTGGTTGGAGTGTTTTTGACTAAAATGCTTTTTTCCAAACAAAATATGCTGTTTCAAACAAACATACATATATTTCAGAGAGATGTACTGATTTCATTGACATTTTCAATGGAAAAGTTCTGGGATCCAGGGTGGACTCTGGTCATTTAGAAAGAAAGAGATCCAAACTGAAAGCATGGTCTTTTCGATCCAAAAAACCAACATTTTGACACAATCCCATTTCAGAAAAA
Organism: Mesoclemmys tuberculata; assembly: GCA_007922155.1. NCBI lineage: Eukaryota > Metazoa > Chordata > Testudines > Chelidae > Mesoclemmys > Mesoclemmys tuberculata. Next base: position 40,827,209 of record ML675649.1, on the reverse strand, counting down.
CATTTGAAAGGTTTTGTTTTCATGTAACAATGAATGAAACAAATGTCAAAACTTTGAAAGATGTCATGAAAAAGAACTATCATCCTCTGGACAACTCTATTTACAACACAGAATACCATCTGCATAAATTCTGTCCAAATGAACATTAGTATAATAGCTCAGAACTCAGAGTACATCTTTTCTCTTGCCACAGCCACCTAAATCAACAAGCTCTTATTGGGCAGTGAAAGACATTATTAGCTGTGTCTTTGAACAAAGTGCAGTGTCTCTGTTTTTTGCTCAAGAAAGAGTAGAGTAGTTAGGCATCATCCCCCACCGTCTTTACCAGCCCCTCCAGAAAAGAGTTCAAGCACATAGCACCTCTATTCATAGAAAAGGAATGATCCAGGTACTTGTCAACTTTGTCTCTTGAAGATATATGAATATGGACCAAATCAAACCAGTGGTGTTGGTCAAACCTTGGAGAAACTGGAACAAAAGACCAGTATCTCTAAGATAGGGACACTGCCATCTCCTACAGAAATGCTCTGGATCTGATAATTTTCCAGACTCATACCTGGAAATTAATTCACATCAAAATGTCAACCCCCTTGATCCCAAATGGGCACTGAGAAGTGCACTTGTGGGGAGATCCAGAAGTCAATGCTGTCAGAGTAACTGATACTGACTGCACTGAGATCACAGGCATGGGTAGGTTCAATGGCAACATCAAGTTTCAAGGTTGGTATCACGTATGAAATAGATCGGGACACCAAGTTTCCTCCATCAGCACCAAAAGCACTGACCTAAGTGACAAAGATGGTATCCAGTATCTTTGAGCAAATACAGCTGAACCATAAGTGATTCAAACACAGATGCAAATACACACTTGTCAACTACGCTCATCCAGATCACTTCCTGTTACTGAGCATGAATGGACTGTGTGAAAGTTTTAATGCAAAGCTATCTTGGGTGAAGTACTGCATCAAAAGACTGCTGGTTCTAACTTAGGACCTCATGCACATGGTACAGGGGTAGTAAAGACGCTTCATTTACAAAGAAGTTGAAGACCACGAACATGACTTAACACATTAAAGCCCTGATGCAATAAGGAAAGTTCAACCTGTTGAACATCACTGACTACTTCACAGCAGCCAGTTTGGTGGGGCTGATGGATCTGAAGAGTTGCTAGGTCTGTGTTGATATGGTGCATGCCAACACTATATATGAACTCTCTCTCACCTCAGGCTGTTGAGGACATATCCTAAGCACTCTGGGCCAAAGTCTAGGACTCCTCTAGTAGACACTTCTAGGTGGGACTTTAGGTGTTTCTGCCACTGTTTAACTGCTCTAAGTGATGAGCCCATACAAGTGTCTCACTCAGCATATGATGCTTTTTTAAGAGCATAATGAAACACTTAGCACTGTCCATAAGGGACCCTGTAAGGCTACATGTGCATTTCTTGAATTTGCTGAGTTTCCTTCCTTTCTCCCTCCTTCCTATTAAGACAAAAATCAACAAATCTGAGAGAAGGAGCTGTAAAAGAAAAAATTATTGCAGCAATGAACAAGAAAACTTTGACAAAAATAGTCAATGAAGACTATTTTTCATGATATGCATATACTGAGATACTAAATGCTAAAACTTTGAGAAGGAAGACTTCTACTGTTCCAACTGCTAAAGCATTTAAAGCATCTCATAGAAGCTTAGAGCTAAAGTGCTAAGTAAATCTCAAAAGATGACTGTCCTGCAAAGCTAAAATGACGCTTCAAATGTATGTAAATCAAACACTGTGCCCGGGCCCATCAAAAACTGGCTCAACTGAGCCTAGAAGCATAAAAATACCAAATTGATAGTCCAAACACAAGCAAAAAAAAAAAAATCATGGTCCCAGTGTGCCAGAATCAACTAAACCAAAAAACACAATTTATTTTTAAATATTAAATTTCATTGGCACTGACTGCTGGAATATTGGAATACACTGCTGGTCAAACCAACCACAATCAGCAGAGATGGAGCATGAACGGTAATCTGACACACAACTCTGACGAAGAGCTCTTTAGCTGACCAAGATCAATACAAATCTAACAAAGAAAGCTCTAGAATTCAATTCTAGAACTCCCAATTCATCGGCACATGAGAAGGTGGGGCGGGGGTGAGGATGGAGATTTGTTCAGTTATCAGTGACTCAGGATTAAAATCTTAGAGCTCAGAATCCCCAGCCTGTTTCATGCTAAAAACACAGAGCCAAAATTCAGATTCCTCTAAAACTAGCATTTTTGAAGAAATATATAAAAATATTTAATGCCCCTGCAGAATACTGTGTGGGTAAATTTTAAAACATTACTGTGAGAATTTTAACTCTTCCATTTCCTAATCTAGTCTAAATATGTAACCGTCATGTGATTTTTATAGTTAATTTATACCAAAGCTATATTTATTCACCTACCTTTCCCAATAGAATTGGAGATTATGTCTTCAACCAAGTTTATATCTTTACACTAGCGTAGAGGGGGAAAGGGGAAAAAGGCAAGTGTGCATGAGTTTTCTTGTACTTCTCTAAAGGAACAAAATGCTTATGAATATTTTATGCTATGAAGTAGCCTCAACATATCATATAGGAGCTAAAGATCCAAAAGTGGAGATGTTTTCCCACCTGTGAATCATCAAACTAATTCTGAATAATTAAAACTCCCAAAATATTTATTAAGGATAGTCATGTCTTCCAAACAGGGTCAATCATAGACTCATAGACTCATAGGTCAGAAGGGACCAATATGATCATCTAGTCTGACCTCCCGCACAAGGCAGGCCACATCATAAGACAAGCTTTTTGTACACAGCTCCTAGGGTTGCCAACCCTACAGGATTGTCCTGGAGTCTCCAGGAATTGTCTCATGTGATAAAACCTTCAGGAATATATCTCCAACCAAAATTGGCAACCCTAGAGCCAAGGTAAGCCCACGGTTGGCCTAAAGGTTGACATTTTGGCCCAGGATTAAAAGGTTGTTTCCTAGGCAAAGAGGGTTGCATGAAGTTCCCTCTCAATTCTATACACCCCCATATAACGATGGTATGGGAAAGATTTCTGCAGAGTGATGCAGGGACTTTCTCCATCTACAAAGCAAGAGCATGCAGATGCCAAAAAATTCCTACTCCAAGAGCAAAGCGAAGGATCAGGCTCTACTATAAGTGTACTCCAATGTGTTGTACATTAAACATTTGCTGGAACTCTGGCCAGGCCCATCATTGTATAGCTTAAATGACAACTGCGAAATATTTAAAATCTAAAAATATACACAAATTTAAATAAACTTAAGTAGATACAATTTAAATTTTACATAGAACAGCATAACTAGAACATAGGGAATTCTAGAATTGAAGGTTTTTCAGCTATTCAGTTCCTTTACTACATAATCTACTACAGTCAATCCTGAACCTGTTCTAGAAGATCTATAGAGAAGCCATTGGAACAGCATCTATAGAAACAAAGCACTTCTAGAGAAAATGTCTACAGAATGTTTCCAGAGAAGACTCCCACAGAATTAGGTCAGCCCTTCAAAGAAATTCCAGACATTTTTCATGGAATTCTACAGAAAGTTTTCAAAATGCATAAAGGTTAAAAAGAAACGCATTCCTGAAAGCTTATAGGAATGCTGAATTTGATCTTCAGCTGGAATAGTAACATGGAAGCAAAAGCCACATTAGAGCTCTGCAAATCTGCAGATATGTGAACCATTTTTTGCAGATTGTGGATCGGATGGTCATGGAGGTCATGGATTCTATGACTTTCTGGGATCCCTGGATTTGAGACAGCTTCTGAGACAGGGCTGGAGCAACTTTCAGCTCTGGGGCCACCACCAAAGAGCTGAGCAGCCAGCTGGCCCTGGTCTGCTCCAACTTGGCCCCAGAAGCCCAAGGGATCAGCTAGCCAGCCAAACCCAAACCACTGGATTGGCAGCCCAAGAGTGTGCATGTAGACAGAGATAAAATCCAGAGTGTGGATTGTGTGTTGGATATAAATTTATTTTGGTGGATGAGGATCAGTTGTGGATCCATATTTTTGTATCCGTGCAGGGCTCTACACATCATTACCACAACAGTGGTCAGTATTTGGGAGCAGAATTTACATATAGGATAACACTTTCCAGTCCCTTAACTGTGTTTCCCTTTTGTGTGTTGCTGAAAAAGGATTAAAGGGATGTTTCAAATAAAAGTATTCTCACAGGAAAGAAACAGAAAACTATTGGTAGCTTACAGAGCAGTTACTACAAAATGAACAATTAAAAATATAAAAACAAAAAGCATCTGAGAAAAGAACTAACTTGTTCTGTACTGGTAATTGAATTGTGTGTTGAAAGGAGACCAGGTGAGCAACAATATGAATGTATCATTTTAAAATATTAGTCTCCCTAAAATATAGTTTAAGTTTAAAAGCTCCTTTACTAGAGGTTTTCAAAAAGAGGCTGGATAGCTCATCTGTGTTAATGGTTTAGATACAACAAATCCTGCATCTTGGCAGGGATTAGACTAGATGACCCTTCCTGTCCCTTCTAACACCATGGTTCTATGACTCTAAGTTGATCGTTATTCTTGTGATAATTAGCAGAATATCTGTATCTGGTAGCAATTCAACAGGGCTGGACTGGTTATTTTATTAGAACTACAGAGTGCGCTCTGGCTTACCTTCTGAACCAACTACGCCAACAGGAGAGCTTATTCTGTCAGTATAGGTACTCCACCTCCCCGATAGGCATTAGCTGTGTCAACGGGAGACGCTTTCCTGTTGAGATAGCTTTATTTATGCAAGGGGTTGGGTTGATGTAACTACATTACTCAAGGGTGTAGATATTCCACTCCCCTGAGTAATGTAGTTATACTGACTTAAATTGGTAATGTAGACCAAGCCCCAGGTTAAGGGGGACTTTAGGATTAAAGTTACTGGGAATAATCTACTCTACTACTGATGTAAAGAGAAGCCATAAATCCAGATCTAAAGAATGTGTTGATAAGAGAAATTACAAACATCTTTCAGGAATGTATACTTCCATATGTAGAGACACAAGGGTGGGTGAGGAAGTATCTCTGATTGGAACAATTTGTCAGTACAAAGAGCTCTGTGTGGCTTGAAAACTTGTCTCTCTCTAACAGAAGTTGGTCCAATAAAAGATTTTACTTCACCCACCTTGTCTCACTAATATCCTGTGACCAACATGGCTACAACTATGCCGCATACTTCTATATGTAGTCAGTTACAGAGACTCCAAGAGGCTCCTTATTTAAAAGAAGTTAGCCCAAAAAATTCCTTTAATCCATACACCATTCATAAAATAGGTGAGTGCTTTTATTATGTGGCCGAATCACAGAAGAGTAAACTGAAGCACACAGATATTGGGACATTTGTCCAAAGCAACATAGTAAGTCAGTGCAGAGCTGGAAACAGAACTCACGAATCCTGATTCCCAAGCCCCTATCAATTACTAGACTGCATTTTTTCCAAATGCTGATAAGGTATGCTGCTGCCCTGTCAGGGAAATAAAACAAGCCATGTAAATGAAAGAAAGTCTTTGAGAAATTAAACTGTGAAAAGGATTTTTAAAATGTTAGAAAGAACGTTAGGATATTTTACAACCCAAAGCAGATCCAGAAGCAGAAAATAATGACTGGAAAAAGCTGGGTTCTTCAGGATTGTTTCAACATGACTACTTATGGAATGAGGTGTTACTCAACAAAAGGGCAGCAGACCAAGCTCCTTACTGTTTCTGAACTTGTGAGCATATGAAAAGATTACTAAATTTTTAATGGCTATTGAACTGATTTCCAGCACACACACACACACCCTTTTTGGTATGGGATGAGAGCTCCTGGAGTACTTTCTCATACCTGACTGGGAAATTCACCTTCTCCCCCAGTCAAAGCATAGGCATTAAAGATATGAGCAAAAGGCAATTTCCTTATAGTAATTTATATGATTGGATGAACCCATAGTGACTTATCAGCTCTGAATAATCATACTATAACAGTTTAAAAAACAAACTATGGTGGCTTATAATCACCTAAGTTACTTTATGAAAAAACCTTAGGCTAATACCTTGCTGTGTCAGAGAGAAAAATTTATCATTCTATTTTGTAGTCCGACAAGGGAGAGAAATCTAGGAGCACCCATCTTTTTAAACTTTTCCTAACAATCACTACATCTCTGGCCTTCTGGCACAAGAGAGCTTTGTACCACGCCTCCCTTTCAGAGGATTTATTTTAAACCAGGTAACCCCAAAGTCCTTGGAACACAGCTCTAGCCTAGGACAATGGTAGCTGGAATCTGAATCCTCCACCTCTCCTAAATAACTATCCATAAACACTGGGGGAAATGGAGACTAAACATACCTAGAATGATAATCAGAAGCTCTTGTTCTAAGACAAGCACAGAAAGTTAGGTGTGCCAGAAGAAGACAGGTGTCTCTGAAAGTAGACTAGGATTTAAGGAATTTGTTAATGCAAATTTTATGGAGATATGAATACAAGATTCACCAAGACCTGGCATAAAACACCATGCAAGGTTTTTTGGTTTTTTTTTAAATTAGGAAAGCACAATATAGCAAGTCTGCATTTCAGCTATGTACAGAGTGCTCTCGAATCTTTGTTAAAATGTATCTCTTTACACTGCTGTTTCATTACTCCCATCACTTTTGGGAAGTGTGCTTTACCAGAGTAGATAGCAAAAAAACATAGCAAAGGGGTAGAGGTGAAACTTTAGGAGGAATTGGATATTTACGACATGTTACAGTACTGCACTGCAACTGCTCCTATCAAAAAGTTAAATATGAAAAAGGAGTTAAGTGAGTGAACATGATTAAAAGTAGATTTAAAAACAGTTTGAAATGAAAATTATTGTTCTGTTTGGACAGTGAATTCTTATGAACCTCGTTACTAAGGTAAGCTTTGGAATACATTTGGAGAGTTATGTCTGAAGTGCATACATAAATTTCTCAGGCCAACACTTACGAGACAACTTACATCAAAAGTAATGAGACCCAAATAGACCACCACCCAAAATCAAACACAGCAAGATGATGGCTCAATTTTTAATATAGTACAAAGGCAAAAGTGCTCAATGTATTGTCTATTTCATTTTGGATATGGATTATAGTCTGAAAACTTTAGACCAGAGGAAAAGCTTTATTTTTCTAGTCTGCTTGCAGCTTTAAGGATAAAAACACTAGGGTTCAAAACAAAAGACTGCATCCCCCAGTCCACAAAACAATTTATCCAACTATGGAAAGCAGTCTCTGTGCACTCCTGATAACTTTTAGGTTTTTCTCAAAAGTTCCTGAAACTATATAATCTTGCTTAAAGAGAACTAGAATAAGAAATTGATTAAAGTAATTTCAGCCTACTGAAAGCTATTGCTTGTATCCATTATTTCCAATACTAAGGTATGTTCTGGCAATGTAAGTGCAAAGCTCAGCAACAGCCACCCAGAATATTCTGAGTCTTCTTCGGATCAAGGACCAATCATTTAATTGGCCACTGTATTTAGTAACAGAGTTAGATTTCAGCTCTCTCCAATGTTTGCAACTTACAGTTTCTTCATGTTATGTTACATAACTATTAACTATTTTATCCACAAGATAAAATGGGCCAAAATGTCATGTACACAAAGCACAATTCCATTTATTTCAATAGGTAACAGAAGAAATTGTGGCACAATATGAACTTTAATATTACTATCAGTTGTGTTATGCACAAAGGCTCTATTTCAGGTAGACCATTATAATATAACTAGCATATTTAAGAAAAATAGTGTATCCTAACCTATGATTTCTGTTCATACTGTTCTGTGAAATTTAGAATGGGATGTTTACTACAAATGGGATTTAAACATCTTCTCTGCCACACTGGTTGGAGACCAACATTGTGAGATTCAAGACCTTCCAGTAAAGTCAATGGCTACCTTAGCCTTCTAGAAAATGAAATGGCAGCAGAAGTTTATTACATATAATTTCTGCACACCCATGTCAGATGGAACATGTGATCCTACAAAAATGTGAACATGTAAGCTGTCACAGAGAAAAGAGGCGTTACAAGCACAATTCTTAATTTGTGAGCCTTATAACAAAACTTTTAGACTAAAGACCTATCCTTTTTGTTTCATTTGCCCTAACAGAAATGCCTTTATAAAGACCATTTAAAGACTTTCATACAAGACAAATTGTTGACCTTCTGTCACATTTTTTTCCCCACATGGTATAAAAAAATGAGCATGTTTAAACAAGGGCTTGACTCTAACCCAGTCTATTTTAACTTCCTACTTGATCCTATCATGTTTTCATATTGCCAAATTTGTAACATCACATTAGTTAACATGTAAATATGCTGTTTTAACACAGGACAGCAGCTTTGTGTAAACAGGAGAAGAAATTAGGCTGAGGGGAAGGTGAACACAACTATCACTAAGGAGAACAGAAAAATGTAAATTGCTGTTTGTACCACTGCTCTTATTTCAAGTTCTGTCCAACCTGAAATTCTCCATTGAAATAAATTTCTTAAAGGTGACCGACAAAGCAAGAAAAAAAAATCGATGTTTTGTCCTTTTTTGTGTCTTTATGATGTAGATTAGAATATAAGCTTGAAACTATTTTTAAAAAATGCAAATGAGTTTCTAATGCTAAAATAAGTTGAGTCTTGTCTGCCCTGAAAGATTATAACAATTGAAGAAATAGCAAGATGATGACATCAAAAGAATGAAAGCTGAGCTACTGAGAAGCTAAAGGATTGAGTCAGGTTTTTTCTTTTATAATTTGGGCCTTTTTTGCAACTTAAAGCAAAACTGGGCCCAAAATAGGTCAACCTAACTTCTACATTTGTGCTTTTCCACTTGGCAAATGCTAACTGCCCCCCATGTTTCTAATGAAACCAAAATTATAATGGCTCTTTGACTGCCCTCAGTGATGACAGAGCAGCTTTCTCTGAAATTCCTCAAGCCCCGACCCCTCATCTCTCTCTTCCTCATCCTCAATTGAAGATAAGTCCATCCGCACTGCACCCTACCTGGCTAAAATTTTTTCCAAAGAGCAAAGAGAAGCACTTCCTCACCTAATGGGGATGAACAAACTTGGTCACCTCTACAGTAAGCAAAAGCAGCTGTATTAAGTCAATGAAGTTTTATCATCTTATACCAGAGATGAGTCTGACCCACTGCCCTTGCTGCACCCGCTGGCCCTGTTAGCCTAGAAGTAAATTAGAATCCTGAAATGTGCTTCAGCAGCAAGGTAGTGCATTGTACAAGATCCTTAGGGTGGTTTTAAAATAGCATTCATTAACTTGTTGCTGCAAAATCAGCAGGAACAACTTGTTATTGACATTTTGTCTCTCAGTGAGCAGCTTTTTTTATTTACACTGACAATGAAGTGTTGGATCCATCTGTATTTTATAAACAGATTCAAAAGCTGGAGAATAGTGTAATATTTCAAGAAAAAAAATTTAATCCAAAACTATATTAATTGTGTTAAACTTCAATGGCATAAGTATTAACCAGAATAATTTGCGTGAGAAAAAGGAACTATACCATCATTCTTGATCAAGTAGCATAAACAGACATAACTGGACAGGTCAAACTGTGAGAGATACACTGATGTATCCATTTGTTTTAATTAAATCCCTTTAGGATTCTAATTTGCATGTAGCCCATTGCAACATTATTGGCTGAAAATGTTAAGTGAATGCAAATCTTAAGGCAATTATCAGTGTAGGAGGATGCGTATGTTTTAAAATTTGTAGTTGGATTGAAAATTTTCCAGACAAGCCTCCTAAATAATACTTAAAAACTTCAATATGTTGCAGAAGATAAAGAAGGTTTGGAGCAATAAAGCCCATATTACAACTCTCTCTACTAAGGACAAGTAACTGGCTCTCATATAGTTCCTTTAATCAGCTATGCAGCACAGGGCACCAAAAAAATCCAATTTTACATTCCTGATGGAAGAGATTGTATTTCCAATCACTTTTAGAAAGGTTTTTTTTTGTTCTGCAAGCAAAAGTAAAGATTGTCATAAGAATCCATGTGCTCTCTTAATTATGTCAGGTGGTGAAGCTCTGACAATATTGCTGATTTATATAAAGTCAGTAAAAAAGGAGCGTATTGTATATACTTTATATGGACAGTGCAAGCCCTGTTCTCTTTCATCTATTTTGCTATACATAGATATGATTGATTACACACTTTTTACACAATTTTATAGTGTATTTAAAAAAGGAACTATACATAGAATGAACACAGTCCCAATCTTCAAGTGAATGAAATAACAGAAGGAAATGTAGTACAAATATCATTATATACTGGCCTGACATTAAGTTGTTTTTTCCCTTGGCCTAAGAGACCTCCATGCAGGATAATACAGAAGATGGGAAAAGAGCAATTCAGTTAATTTAAGACCTACACACTGGACTGAACTCTGCACGGATGCAATCCCTCCTCCCTTATACAATCCAACTGAATAGTTAATGTGATTGCATGGGATATATATATCAGTACAGAATTTGATCCTTTGTACAGCACACAGCAAATGGTCCTCAGGACTGGTGCCTTGAGGCATAACTCTAATGCCAATAATATGCCCTAGAAATCTGTTTGTCAACTCCTGAAAGGAACAGAAACTCTTGTAGTAATGTTTCTGATGGAAAATCATGAAAGCAAGACTGTAAAGAAATGCTAGGTTTCAATAGTAGTAAAATTCAGAAGGGGAAAATCAGAATACAAAGAACAAGAGAAGCAGGGTACATTCTATTTTGTAAAAATGGTCCAAGTCCAAGTGTGATATGTAAGATTTTAAAACCCTCTGAATTGGCAAATGTCAAATGAGTTTAGGCACCTACGCGAGGAGTTCCAGTGTTCTGATAAAGTCATCTTCCTTGTAGACTGCATGCCAACTTCCCATTTATATCTCATGACATGATGGCAGTGTTAATACAGCCCTTAATATTTCATGCTGTTACATCTACTACATCATGTACTGGTCTGATATGTGAACATTAGCAGGTGAACTCAGAAAACTTAGTGGCATCTTCCGAAAGAAAGGAATAGTTTATATAAGCTATTGCTACAGGAAATACAGGTAGAAAGCACCTGAACTGTATCTAATTAAAAGGATCAGAAGCGTCCTCTCACAGACACTGGACAGCGACTACTGAACTGAGAAGCTAAGTTGACATTTAACATGTGCACTGTGTGGTGTGCTCAAAACTTAGCTTCTTTGTCCACCTAAATATTATGTTCTACAGAGGAACTGATAAATAGAAACTGACTTTCTTTGAATAGATCAGAGTGAAATGAGTGTTTTCAAAGTTACTTCCCTGAAAAACAGCACATCCTGCATAACTGTGTGTGTATTCTGGAGCAAATGTTGTCACAGTTAAGCACTGATGAAAGATTAGGAATATATTTGCTTTACTACCAGTTGCTTCTACCAACACCAGGAGCAGGAAAGCATCCTTATACCCAACTCCAAAATCTAAAGAGTTTAAATAAGCGGTAAACTTGGGTAATGTAAATTTGAACAGCTGTCTGTGGCCAACTGAAAGATCTGTTTTCCTGGTGGTATTATCTGCTTGAAGGATTTAAGGTAGGGATGTCATACAAAAAATGGAGACAAGCTGATATTTCTGTATTGTGAACACTTAATTACAAAAATGTTTTCCCCCTTTTGAAATACCCCAATCAGTACTATTTGTACACATACCTCGAAGAATTCTCTCCTCATGGCAACGTAGAAAGTCCCAGATTCTAACAGTGCCGTCGTCAGAGCATGTAGCAAATTTATTATCCGTGGGTGAGAAACTGTTACATGAAGACACACAGCAGGGGAAAGAAGTCAGCATTTAACAGATTATCTATGCTTCTCAGACAGGGCAAAATTAAACTGTACGGTGTTATACATTGAAAGAGGCATTTGAATATAAGGGCTGCTAATTGAACATAGTGTCTGCCAATTGACACATTTCATCACAAGACTTTGAATTTAGTTGAGGATTTACGTCTCCATTTCAGTCCCCAGTCAAGTAGGAAAATCCAGAATTTATATTTAGCACTATCCTCTCTATGACTGTACTCAGCAGCACCTTCTCTGAGAGATCAGCAGCAACATGAAACTGACTCCACAGCAACTGCTTCCTAGACTTTCATGTTGTTGGTAGTGGTAAAGTGACGTTGTGCAGAAGCACAGGGGAGAGTACTACGGGTAAATTTCCTCTTCAGCCACAGGTGCCCTGCAGCAAGACAAGCAAAATAAGGGATGGTGGGGAATAGGAAGAGACTACAGCTACTAGCAGTTGAATTGGTTGTTGAAAAATTCTTATATAAAACATGTTCCGCACATATGAAAAGAAACAGAGGGAAGATTTTTTCCTTCTGTGAAACGAAGCTGGAATTCTACAACCATGGAAGATGCTTCCAAATTGATCAATATTGCTTGATGAAAGTCACTGGGAAAAGTGTGGAGTTATTTAGCCATGAGGCTAAAGTCAGACCATTTCCAGCAACTGACAGGCAGCCACTTCCTTTCTGATGCAGTGAAAGACCAAGGAAGAGTCTCTCTCTTCAGTTAATTCAACAGCAATCCCCTTGAAATCCTGGACCTTTATGATCAGGAAGGGGCTTAATCTTGGAGAAATTCAGTGTATGAACATGATACACTAAACCAATAATGTATCCAATGTACGCATGTCTTGTAATCAAACTTTGTCAAGAAATCCTGAATCTCATCAGAGGGGAAATCGGTGACTTCAATAGAAAGTGTTTCTGTGGCAGTGAACCTCTTACCACCAAGGGGCAGAACCCCAATCTGAAGAAACACTGCATTAGATTTATTTTGGGTCTGCAGCTCTTCTTCAGGTTTACTTTAGAGTCATTTCTTCTACTTACATATCTTACTAAAAAGATTTACCCATATTTACTTTAGAAACATCTTTCATATACATCTTACTGAGAAAATATCACTTAAGACTCCATTTTTATATAAAATATACATTTGCACAACTGAAGCATCAACACTGAACCAGGAAAATGTCCTACAGTCTTCTTTTCAATGGTCTGCTTACAACTTCAAATCTTGAAGAACCCATTCAATGTTAACATTAGACTTCTGGATGTGGCAATCTGTGTGGGTCTTCAGTATTAGTGGAAACCTTGGCCTCACCAAGCCAAGCAGTTCTTCACTTTATTTAGCTTTTATTATTATTTCGTGAGAACTATGCAGGTGTTTTATTTCTGAAGGTTTTATATTTTATTCAGTTAGATTATTAAAGACTGAATTCTTTATTTGGAATGAAATTGTTGTCTTACACAGTCCGTATAAAAAGGAATAACTGATACACATCGTCACCATATATAAATAAAAAAAATACCAGTGCAAAATGCGGCAGACAAATACATCTCTAACATATTGCAGAGGCAGATACTGGGACAATACTATTTCAGAAAGTTGCCAGCAAATCGGTGAGAATGTGGAAACAAAAGAAAATATTGTGTTTACGTGGTGCATGAAGTTTCCCAGAATCTGACAGAACCCATGCATCTCTGCACCCAGAATACACTTAGAGAACAGTCTAATTATGGCAATAGGTACTACAGAAAATGGTATATTGTGTATAAACCTGGCCTCTCTAATCGCCTCCTTATGTGCCTGGAACATCTTGACGTTGTTCATGTTGGACTGCCAGTATTTCACATATCCCCCGTGGTCTGCTGTCAGCATCCACATATCATTGTGTGACCAAGTCATGGCCCTTACAGGGCTGTCGTGAGCCTGAGGAGTCAAAAATAAAACTTCTAGCAAATATGTTCAAACATCACCTAACCCACATGAACACAAGTCAGTCAGAGCATGTACATTTAACATTTATGACAGGGGAATCAAAGAAAAGGAGAATATTTAGATCTGCAAGCTCTTCAGGGAGAGACTATTTTATGTTTCTTGCACAGTGCAATGCACAATTTACTTGTGAAGAGCTAAATACTTGCATTTTGTCTGCAATTACTTACAACATTATAAGAAATACTCCCCATATTCCCTTGAGAACAAGTCAGAAATATCTCTATATTTCAGATGGGGAGATGCAGTCAGAAACATTAAACAAACTGGCAAGATCACAGCAGGAGGCAAGGACTGAGCAGGATGAGTAGTCAGGTGTTCCTAGCTCTCGGAACTGTACTCAGTCTACTAGCCCATGGCGAGTACATAGAAATACATGACTACAATATTCTTTACAATCTCAAAAGACGCAGATTGCTTGCTGGATGCAGTTACCTGTAATATTGTTTCAAAGTTGAAAGTCAATCCATTCCACAAGGTGAACTCTCCACTAGAAGCCCCAGTGACCAAGCGCCTTCCTTCAGGAGTCCACTGGAAGAGAAAAACTGAATTATATTGTGTAGCTACCTCTCCTGTACCCTTCAGCGTTAGTTAAGTTACAAGTCCCTGCATGAGAATCTAAAGCATTTGGGATTTATAAAGTGACTTTGTACTGGAAGGTCAGATGAAAAAAAAAAAAAAAAAAATCAGATTGTCGTCATATAATATAGGGCTTTTCATCTCTATGTCACCAGTTCAAATCCAGGCCAACACACTAGTGACCAAGAGCTTTCAGAAGACGGCTGTCCAGTCACCTATATGAATGAGTTTGGTGGTTTCAATCCGGTTCTAGTGAACAGGTGGCCATGCCAAACATGCCACTACTAGGATCCTGGCACTGCTACAAGCACACTAGTAGATTGCAAGGATTGAACAGGCATGGTGACTGAACTACCCTCTTCCTTCGATTCCTTCACGTCAAAGTTGAGACACACTGGCACCAAAACAGTTTTGAGTAAATCAGACTGAAAGTGAAATACATACACGACAAACAGTAACTAAATTGTCTCACTATCCCAGAATCTTTCCTAGGATCTTCTGTGAAAAGGGGAGGCATGTCAGTCTAGGTTTTGAGAAAGCCTGGGGGTGCCTAAGACCTGGAATCATTCATGATGGTTTTACTTGGAAACATTTCTAGGTTTATCTTGCCATTCTAATTTTATTAGAGACAAGCATTATTCAGTTAACTAATCAAGCCTGGGAACAATTCTAGCCCAGGCCAAGATAAATACTCACCCTGACAACAAACACTGGGCATTTTACTTTATTGGTAGATGTTCTAACGAATTTTGTTGTTACAGCATTCATAGGGTTATTCAGCATTCCTATTGGAGGGACCAGCTGTAAGTGAGGAAAAGAAAATAATTTTAGTAACAACATTTCAACTGGCACCTTGGGAAACAGCAAGAAAAGCAGAGACCCAGAGAGCTTATTTCTGGAACAACTGTTTGTTTGTAGGAATGAATCAAATAAGCATGTTCAGAGTTTGAGATGAACAGATACTTCTTTCACCATCTCACGGACATACCCATGAACATCATCTCAAATGCAACTAATCTTTTAACTCTTGAACTTTAGCTATTTCACTGCACTAGACCAGGACTGAAAGAGTCCAAAGAATCTATTACCCTTCAAGTTCTCTTCTAGGGACAAAAAAGCTCCTTTAGTGCAGGGGACTATAGCATAAAGATGCCCTCTAAGTCTCTCTCAACACTCAAGGACAAAAAGAGAACTTTGGTCTACTGAGGTAGAGTCCTTCCACCTTTCAGGAAGAAGAGTTTTAATGTCTACAATAGAGCTTCAGAAGCATATAAAAAAATTTGTACTTACATCATTATAATATCCTGCATCAGGCTGAATTGCCCGCATGTCTCGCTGGTCTCTCTGCCATACTCTATTCTGGAAAGAAGAAAATAGCTCCTGGTTCATATTACTGCTCCATTCTAGTGTTATTGAACAAGAAGTAGGAACAATTTTACAGAAACTTCAGCATGCACAGCATAAGCATAAATCCAGTGCAAAATTTGGGGCCTCAGGGAACTAGTAGACTTTACATTATGTAAGATGTAAGGAAGACAGAGGTAAATTGTAAGGAAGATTTAAGGTCAGAGTGATTTAAAACAACAGCATCCAAAGGTGCAATTTGGGCTCACTGAGTTCAATGCATTTGTTCACTTAAAGTAAATGTTTCTATGTAAAAAAAATACTATAAAGGTAGTGGTCTTGTGTTTAATATTCTGCATTACCACAAGATAGACATACCCCTGGTCTCTTGCTTTCTCTGCCAGAAAGAGTTACATGCTCAGCCTCTATAAGAGCTTTGGCTCTGCAGTGACCCGCCTAACTGATGGCCTCTAAAGCGAGTTCCATCCAAGAGTGCTTGCCTAGAACGGACATTTCTGTGGTCAGGGCACCAAGAGCAAACAGTGCAGTCAAAGGGACAAGATTTAAAAGCCCAGAAGACAAAAAATTCTCTTCCAATATATATGTTTTTCTATACTGCCCATCATTACAGTATTCAAGTATTAGATGCAACATGATTTGCAGCTTGGCCACTTTAAGACTTGCACCTACTTTAACTTGATTGAATCCAGAATATCAAGTTTTGACTGTGAATCTAAGTTTAAGCTAAATTTTAAGATAAGTATTTTTGGCACAGAGTGGAGTAATTTAACTTAATTTCCTGAATGGTGTGACTGTGATGTGATAAAAACCATGAAGGCCCATGCCACATCAGTTACACTTCAGATCAGTTAAATATGGATATAGTTTGAACCTGGATTTGAGCACACCTTAACTTTTCGCAGAATGGGATTCAAAACCTGGCTATAAATTTTGCTAGTTTTGCACAATAACCTCTTCTGCTATATATAGGCTTGTTCGACATTTTAAAACTTCTAAAAGCATAATATAAGCCAGGGGTGTGAAAACACACAATCCCTACCAATACAGCTATGCTGAAAAACTTTCAGCATGGACATAGCTTTGCTGACAAAAGAGGGCTTCTGTCAGCATAGCTAACATCATTTGAGAGGTGGTTTTACACAGATGCAACATATACTAATATAAAGCATTATTCTGCCACTATAAGAAAGGGTTATGTTGACATCAGCTCTGTGATGTAGGCAGCACCACAGTTACCTCTAAGACTACTTTTAAAAACACATACATAAATACAAATTTGAATTAAAACAAGCTTTTTGTTGTCAAACTATTACAACTGTAGGTTGGCTACAGTGGAATGGACACATACAATTCATTATAATGATGTCTTTATAATTTTGCAGTTGAGATTCTGCCAGCGTTCCCATTATATATTTGGAGATTTACAATTTTCTGATAATATATTTCCTCTGAACTAATACTTGAACATGGCACACAATCTCAATCTAGAAAAAAACATTTATAAAGAAGTTTAAAAGACAGTCATTTGGAAAGCCAAATGTGTATTTTTTCTTGGCAAGATTTCTTCTACAATATTTGGTTTAAAGTAGTCTCAGTCATTAGGACTCCACAAGGTGGTACAGACTACGTGTGGTATGAGAAGCTCATGTTACTTTTTTTCACTTAAGGAAACAGCTGAATAGAAAACAGCTATTTTTCTGTTACCCAATATGAACACTCAAGTTTTCTTTTTATTTATTTCTCTCCACAAAGAAAAAGCCAAAAGCTGACAAAGAATTATCATATGACTAACATAAAAACCATAAGATTTACATAAACTTGAATGTCAAAACAAAGCAATAAGATATGCCATTCTTGTCCTAAATCAGAATTCACAGAAAATCTAACAGCAAATCATCCAATTCAAATATGCACTACAGGTTTATTGTTTTATTCAGAAGGAGCAACATAATCCACACTTCAGTGAATCTGTAAATTTCTGAAAGAGCACTGTCAATTGTATATAATCCCCAATTACCTAAACTTCTCAGTGCGCATACCTGAAATTTGAAAATCAGAGATTCAGAAAACACTATTCAGACTTTGGTACAGCAGGCTAACTAAACTTACCTCCAGATATTTTATTACAGAGGGATTGTAGTCTATTGTTTTCCGGTTTACAGCTTTCCTCATCCGTTTCCCATCAAAGGTGAGCTGCTGCATTGCCTGCTGCTGTGCAAAATCAGGTCTCTTGTAGAACAGCTGCCGAGGAGCCTGGTGCTGGAACCTCGGCATATGGAAAAACCGAGGCGGGGAGCCAATTTCTGTGGCCATGGCGATCTTATTTCTAAAACACTAAAAGAGGTACAATTTTAGGGGACTGTTTGTAATTAAGATTCACTTCTGCTAAAAGTGCTAAAAAATAAGTCTATCTGAAAAACATTTTACTTGCTCATGTAAACATGGCAGTATGAAAGTCTGCACACCTGTTCTCTGAAGAGACACAAATAGGCATTTACTATTCTTGTTTTGCCCTACAGCAAGTACCAAATCTGTAAATTGCAACTTTCAACCTAATTCAATAAGGTACAGCTTTGCATTGAAGGCAGAGAGAAATTTTCTGCCAAGACCAGTTACCACTCCAAGCATATGTCTATGCAGCAGCTGAGATACGGTGACCAGATGTCCCGATTTATAGGGACAGTCCTGATATTCAGGGCTTTTTGTTATATGGTACCTATTACCTCCCCACCCCCATCCTGATTTTTCACATTTTCTATCTGGTCACCCTAAGATAGGAGACTGCTTCCAGTGCAGGCAGATTGACATAGGCTAGCTCAAGCAGAACTAGTACATCACTCAATCCATGCTAGGAAACATGATTCCAGCTGCTGTATAAAACATACACTAAGTTAACATTTATTGCAGTTTCAGGATAGACAAACCACAGAAAAAAGCATGCTCCTAAATAACTAAGAGCAGAATAACTTGCGGAGACCAAGTCTTATATTTACTGTTGAAAGAAATCATAAGCCAACTTGGAGAAATTCATAGTTTTAATTTCCTGATATTTCTAAGCAGTCTTAAGATAAATACACTTCTTTTAAACAAATTAAACAACACTACAGAAATCCCTTGGGACCAGAGGAAAATCCCTATTTTTGGAACAACTATTGTGGATCCATCTCATAGTGAACTTTTTTCTCTGTTAAGTGCCTTCAAGATTGAAAGATTTACCCTTTAATGTTTAAGATTTGAGACACAGCTGGGGAAACACTTAGATACATATCAGAAACAGGATTAAGCCATGATTAAGTCTGCTACTGTGCTAGTAAAAGCACAATAACTCACTTTTGGAAATACACTACAATGATACCACATCAAATTCTCAGTTTAGAAAGGAGATTTTTCATTTGCCAGTCCTAAAAGCTTACCCTGGATTCTGAAAGTCAAGTTAGATTATTTACTGTGATACACTAGTAGAAAACATGCTACAGATCAACTAGTTCTTTCAACTACACCTATGCAAATGCACGTCGCACAGCTGAGGGTATGATCTTAAAACACAAGGATTATGCAGATATAACAAATCAGAATTTGGTCTACAGTATCTTATCATTGATGATGCCAGTATGAATTCCGCAAGACAGACAGCATTAACAATAAAAAGTAAATAAGGTTTTTAAAATTCTGTTTTAATAATTTGTTTATAAAGCAGAAATTTTACAGTATGCTTTAAATTAAGTATTCCCAGAAAGTCTGAGAGACAGCTGATACAGGAATACAGAAAGAAAAGACTGTTACTTACCTTGTAACTGCTGTTCTTCGAAATGTGTTGCTCATGTGCATTCCATCATAGGTGTGTGCATGCGTCCATGCACGGTTACTGGAACGTTTTTCCCCTTAGCAGACCCTGTAGGGCTGGCTTTGACACACTGTGCATATGCTGCAGTATATGAGGTGCTGTTGGTCCTACACCACCTCAGTTCCTTCTTTCCACCAACTCTGGCAGCGGAGCCTGGGCGTGAGTCATGGAATGGACATAAGCAACACATCTTGAAGAACACCAGTTACAAGGGAAGTAACTGGGTTTTCTTCTTCGAGTGCTTGCTCATGTCTATTCTATTATAGGTGACTCACAAGCAATACCTTGGAGGTGAGCTGAAGTTACGGATGAGCTGCACGCAGCACCGCTCTCCCAAAGCCCACAACAGCCTGCGCCTGCTGGATGATGGCGTAGTGGGACGTGAAGGTGCGTACAGACAATCAGGTGGTGGCTCTGCAGATGTCCCACACTGGACCTCTCGCTAGGAAGGCTGCAGATGAGGCTTGAGCGTGCTGTGATGGTCCCCAGAAGTGGCACCTTCACTTGCTCATAGCAGAACTTGATGCAGGAAGTTTTGCACAATGAGATGTGCTAGGAAGAAACAAGTAAGCCTTTCATCCAATCAGCCACCACAACAAAGAGCTGCGTCAACCTCCAGAACGGTCTTGTGCGCTTGATGTAGAATGCCAGCGCCTGCCTTACGTCTAAGGAACGCCACCTTCTCTCCTCCTCCGAATCATGCGGTTTGGGAAAAGACACGGGGAGAAAAATATCTTGGTTATAATGAAATTGGGAAAGCACCTTGGTCAGGAAGGCCAGGTACAGCCACAACTGAACTTTATGGAATACAGTATAAGGAGGCTCCAAGGTCAGCACCCTAATCTCGGAGACCATCCTTGCCAAGGTAATGACCACCAGGAAGGCCACCTTACAAGAAAGCAGGAGTAAAGGGCATGTAGCCATGGGTTCAAAGGGGGGCCCCCGGGAGCCGCAAAAGGACCAGGTTGAGATCCCAGGGAGGCACCAGGTCCCAGACAGAGCCTCTCCACCCTTAATTGTCATAGCATGGGAGAAAACTGATCTCCCTTCCAAAGGCTGGTGAAACGCCAATGTAGTTGCTAGGTGGACCCTCAGGGAGGCCATGGCTAGCCCCTGGAGTTTTAGCTGTAGCAAATACTCCAGGATTGCCTGTATTGGAGATAGACCAGACAGAATCCCCTGGGACTCTGCCCAGCAGGTAAACTGCGTCCATTTAGCCCGATACACGACCTGCGTGAAAGGCTTCCTGCTACCCAACGGGATTTCCTGGACTTGCTCCAAACAGGGTCACTCGTCTGCGCTCAGTCACAAAGTCTCCACGCCATGAGGTGTAGGGTGTCCAGGTCCAGGTGCAGTAGGTGACCATGATCCTGAGACAGGAAACTGTGCCATCTTGAAAGTGCTTTGGGTTGTGCCTGGCTGTCGTCGTTGGGCATAGATGCAGGTGAGCAATAATGGCAGACATCACCTCGAAGCGCAGTTGGGATAGGAAGGTTCTGGCTTGGGAAGCATCCAGGACTGCGCCGATGAACTCTATCCACTGCCATTAACCGGCATTAATCTATTCATTAACTGGAGTTAATGTGGACTTCTACTTGTTTATCAGCAGGCCCAGCCTGTGTCAGATAGCGCTTGTCAGGTTTACACTGTCTTGGACCTGGGACCTGGACCTGCCTCTGATTAGCCAGGTAGGGGAAAATTTGGATGCCCTGGTGCCTCAGGTGTGCCGCCGCCACCACTGCCATGCATTTCATAAACACCCCTGGGGCTGAAGACAGGCCAAAGGGCAAAGCTGTAAACTGGTAGCGGGAGCCAGCCACCATGAAATGAAAGAAGCATCTGTGGCTGGGGAAAATAGAAATGTGGAAATGTGCATCCTTGAGGTCAAGGGCAGCATACCAGTTCCTGGATCCAGGGATGGGATTATGGAACCTAGAGAGACCACGCAAAACTTCAGTCTCTTGAGATATTTGTTGAGATGACGCAGGTCTAGGATGGGCCTTAGACCCCCTTTTACCTTGTGAATGAGGAAATACCTCGAGTAAAATCCTTTTCCAATCATGTCCGGAGGAACCTTTTCCACTGCCCCCAGGCTGAGAAGGGTCTCTATCTCCTGTATGAGGAGTTGCTCGTGAGAGGGGTACCTAAAGAGGGACAGGAAGCGAGGGTTGTTGGGAGAGGTAGAAACAAACTGGAGGGCATAGCTCACCAAGACTACGCCAAGGACCCAGCGGTCCGAAGTAATTCTGGCCCCTTCGGACCAGAAGGGAGCTAGGCAGTTTAAAAAAGGGGTGGTAGGGATCCAGGAAACAGGCTGGAACGTCGGCCTCTTGCGCATCATTAAAATCACCTCCTTTGGTTACCTGACCGCCTAAATGACCTTTGCTGTGGGGCTGAGGAGGAACCAGGGAGTGGTTGGTGTCTCCTAGACCCCTTATTTCGGTCCCTCTGTCTGTACGGCGTGAACGGCTGTGGCTGATACCTCTGCTGTTTCTGGCCCTGAGGATGGAACTGATGCCTAGAGGTCTGGAGTGTGTAAAGACCCAGGAAGCAGAGTGTGGCCCTCAAGTCCTTCAGACCATGCAATTTCGCATCTGTCGGGTCTGAGAACAAGATCAACCTGTCAAAGGGGAGGTCCTGGATGGACTGCTGGACTTCCTGGGACAGCCCAGAGAACTGTAGTCACGAGCACCTACACATGCAGATGGTGGAGGCCATGGCTCTGCCCGCTGAATCTGCTGCGTCCGAGGATGCCTGCAGCGCTGCTCTAGCCACGGCGGTACCCTCCTCCATAATGGTGTTACAGTCCAGTGCCTGGTCCTGGGGCAGAGCAGCCATGAAGCGCTTCAGCGAGTCCCAGGGGTTAAAACTTGTACCTGCCCAGGAGAGCTTGCTGATTGGCAATTCTAAACTGAAGACTTGCCGTTGAATAAACCGTTCTTCCGAACAGGTCCAGCTTTTTGTTGTCCTTATTTTTTGGCATAGAACCAGGATGCCCCCGTCTCTCTCTCTGGTTGGCTGCATCTATCACCAGGGTCCCAGGAGAGGAGTGGGTAAGCAGGTACTTGAATCCCTTGGCCGGGACATAATACTTTTTCTTGGCCCCCTTAGATGTCAGGGCCACTGATGAAGGGGTCTGCCACAGGGCCTTCACTATTTTCAAAAGCCCTTCACACAGGGGGAGGGCTACCCAAGCTGGGGCATCTGCTGCCAGGATGTTGAGCAGACTGTTCAGCATCTCTTTGAGCTCCTCCACCTCCAACCCCAAGTTGGAGGCCACACTTCTGAGCAGCTTTTGATGTGCCCTAAATTCATCCAGGGGCACAGTGTCCCTGGAAGACTGCCTCATCTGGGGAAGGAGGAGGAGGATTGGATGTGGCCCCCCTTCCTGCTGACGAGAGGTCCCCACAGAGGTCCCTTCCTGTGGGTCTGATTCATCATCGGAGGGCGAATGATGGCCCTTCTCCAGTGCTGGTAGCACAGTCTGCACACCCAAGGACTTAACGGACTGCAGTCCAGGCCCCACTGGAAATCCCCAGCGTCCCCAATACGGCCATTGGGGTAGCCACTGTCTTTGAGGCCATCTGTGGGCTGCCTGCACCAGGGGCTCCTGAACCTTCTGTTGATGCTGCCTCACCTGGCAGCCGTCAGCCCGGGAGGACACTGAGGCACTATCAGAGGACCACAGCGAAGCTGCCACGGAGGCTCCCTCTGCGCAGTACCAAGCCGAGGAAGAGTGATGCCCCAATCTACAGGTGCTCTGTTGCTCTGGAGAGCGGCCTCTCCATGTCAAAAATTCCGAAGACGGGATCTGGTGCTGGCAACCAGGTTTGGCACCGCCTCGGTGCGGGTGAACTCTCTGGTGCCAGGGAGTGGGAACAGTGCCAAGTTGCATCTGAAGAAGAAACCCCCATGACTGCTCCATCCTGGGTGACCGGCTCACCGGAGATCATCTTCCCTGCACCAGGGATGTCCTGAGCCACTCAGAGGGTCCCAGCGCAGGCTTCCCCAGCAACACTGGCCGCTTCTCTCTGGGTGGAGGTCAGAGTAGAAGCAATGTGGACAAGGCCAACAAGGCTCTTGCTGCCTGAAAAGCCTCCAGTGTCATGGCACTGGTAGGTGCAGGGATGCCCCCCCACTCCCAGGAGTCGGGGGTGGCTCCCTGGCTAGAGATGCAGGCTCCGATGAGTGGGTCTCCGCAGGTCAGCTCCATCCGGTGCTCGACCCTGCCTGCTTAGACAGTGCAGGGGAGTGTCCATGCTCTAAGCGTTGCTTCCACTGCTTCTTCCTCAGTGGAGATGAGGTCTACTGCCAACGTGGAGCAGGTGCCAACAGTGTGCTTTTCACCGATGTCATGCTCGGTACCGAGGTGGAACAGGCTGGCTCGGAGGGCAGTGTAAGTGCTGCCTCTATGAGTAAGGCTTTTTTGAGTCTGAGGCCTGAAGGCCTTGCAAATCTTGCACTTATCTTTACAAAAAGCTACCCCCAGGCACTTCAGGCAGCTATTGTGGAGGTCACTCAGCGGGACCCCTTTCTGCAGGTGGCACATGATTTGAAGCCCTGTGACCTGGGCATGCCCTGCTCCCCACAAAGTCCCAGCCAGGACTATGCTATGCTATGCTAACGACCACGATTAACATGATCTTAAGATCATATCTACCTAACTAACACATCAGCAATTAAAGTTGAAAACAAGAAGAATTGATCACTTGTGATGCAAGTAGAAGCAGTTCCAACAAGCATCACAGGAGGAAAGAAGGAACTAAGTGGGTGCTGACAGCACCTCACATACCATAGCATGTGCGCAGGGCTCCAGGGGGCACCAAAGTCAGCCCTACAGGGTCTGCTAAGGGGAAAAAAGTTCTAGTAACTGTGCACGAAGGACATGGAATGGACATGAGCAAGCACTTGAAGAAAGATTTCAACAGCAAGATTTAATGTCACGTCAGTTTTGAATTCCAATAAATGAAAAAAAGGTCTTCGTATTTTATAAACAAACCTGAAATTTAGTAAGATTTATGCATAATGTTTATATGAGAATATCAAGATGTTGACAGTTTAAATTTTAAAACTTGCTAATTCTTCACCACTGGGATTCTTGAAACTTAAAAATGTCTTTTTATGAAGTCTCCTTTACACACACATTTTCTATTATGGTATTGAGCCCATTACATTATTATAGTAGTATTGCTCCCAGGTATAGGATGACTGCTAGCATTGATTTTGCTTGTTCAAAGAAAACTGAAAGAAGTATTACTTACCTTCATAACTGTTGTTCTTGGAGACATGTTGCTCATGTCCATTCCCAATTAAATGCATGTGCACCTCATGCACCAACAACAGAAATTTTCCCTCAGGTGGTATCCACTGGGCCAGCTCTAGTGCCCTCTGCAGCGGCGCACATATATGCCCATATATAGGGCATCGTTGGTCCCCCTCCCTCCTTCTTGCTGGAACTCTGACTGTGGGGGAAGGAGGGTGGGTTGTGGAATGGACATGAGCAACACATCTCCAAGAACAACAGTTACAAAGGTAAGTAACCATTATTTGAGTGCTTGCTCATGTCCTTTACCAATTAGGTGACTTACCAGCAGTATCCCCCGAGGCGGGAAGGAGTTCACAGATGTGCTGTTTGCAACACCACACTGCCAAAACCAGCATCATCCCAGACCTCCTGCATAACTGCATAGCAGGACATGAAGGTACGTAATGAAGACCAGTGTAACCCATCCGTGCCCAGGGTAGCCCACTGATAATGCCAGGGTCAAGGCAGGCTGTAAAAGGAGAGCGAATTCTCCCAGCACTGGTGGGTGACACTGCAGTCAGACTTCCCAACCAGCCACAAACAGTGCTTCTGATTCCCCCACACTGGTTATCAAGAAGCCACTGTGCAAATACACACAGCCCCCTTTACTGCATTTCAGTCTCTGGCTCCCAAACTGACACTAGTTCCAGTAAAGAGACCAGTCATTTAAACTCTATGCTCTTTACTAAAAGATTCCCTCTGATCCCAAAGGACCAGCCACAGTACCAGTTCACTATAAGTTTGGATCTTACCCCAAATACCACGCTGCCAGCCAATCCTTTAGTAACTAAAACTAAAGGTTTATTAATAAAAGAAAAACAAACAATAAGAGAAGTGTTAAAGGCTTAAAGCAATCATATATACAAATGATTTAAAAGTCCATATACATCAGGTTTCTAGAACAGTTGTGGAGTTGCAGGCTTGTATAGTCCCTCTGGTATGCATCCAGTACCTGGATGGGTCGAAGTCCTTCAGTTCAGTTGCAAAGTGTGTTGATCCAGAGGTGTGTCCGCAGCTGGACAGGAACAAAGACAAGACAAAGACAAAATGGTTTCTGTGGTTTGATCTTATATAAACTCTGTTACTGGCCATGTGGCTTGTGGAACTTTACAGGAACTCAAATGGAGTCCAGAGTCACATGGGCCAATCCTGGTAACTCTTCAGGTATGCCTTTAGTTTCTTCCTGGGCCTTTGGCTTCTGTAAAGGTCTTGATGGGCCATTAAGCGGGCTATTGTCCTGTGGCCTCTCTGTCTGGAGTGTGTCTTTTACAGCACAGTTTGAAATACCGGTATATCAAAGATCTCCATAACTTTCCTCCCACATATCACACATGAACACAAATATCATCTTATTTAGCATATCATAACCTTTCTAACAGTACCTGACATGGCATGTCTTACATGAATCATTATGATTTTGACATATTAATGTCAAACAACACAAATTCCCCCCCCTCCCAATCCAGTCCGCATGACAACCAGGATGCAGCTTTACAGATGTCCTATACTGGGACCTGAGCCAGGAAGGCCGCTGACAACACCTGGGCTCTTGTTAAGTGGGCTGCCAAAGCAGCCAGAGGCATAACCCCCACCTGCTCAGAGCAGGCTCTCATGCAGGCAGTCATCCAAGACAAAATTCTCTGGGACGTCGCCAGTAATCCTTTCACCTGCTTGGCAACTGACAAAAAGCTGAATGGATCGATGGAAAGGCTTAGTCCTATTGATGTAGAAAGGCAGAGCTCTCCTGGCATCAAAAGTGTGGAGTCACTTCTCTTCACTGGAACTATGAGGCTTCGGAAAGACGACTGGTAGGAAAATATCCTGGTTGATATGGAATTGGGATATCACCTTTGGCAGGAAAGCTGGGTGCAGTCGTAGTTGGACCTTGTCCTTGTAGAAAACTGTGTAAGGGCCCTGATTTCCAAGACACGCCTTGCTGACGTGATCACCATTAGGAATGCAATCTTCCAGGATAGCTGCATAAAGGAACAGGAAGCCAAGATTTAGATCCCAATCAGAGATTGGGTCCCATACTGTGTAGGGACAAGCTTCTTCCAAAGCAGCCTGGGTATCGGCAAACCGTGCTCAGAAAGGGTGCGGCAGAAGAAGCTGAGGGGATTAACTAGATTTTGTAACCATGCATGCTGTAGATCACGAGCGCCCTACGTGCTGATTGAGAGAGCCCTCGGCTACTACTAATCATGTAGATGTATCAGCGGGTTAATCAATGAACAAGCCTGAGATATGTAATAAAAGAAGCCCGTGGAAAGCACGGGCATGCCTCTTCTCATCTCACGCTGACTCCGTGTCTGACCTTCGCCGACGCTACAATACTGGAAGAAAGAGCCTTTCCAGGCCACTGAGGAATCTGCCTGTCACCTCATGCAAAAAGACTGTTCTACCTATACCGGGGGAATGAAAGGTCAATATGGCTGCTAGGTTCACTTTAATTGGCAACAAAGCCAAACCTTCCTGGTTTAGATGGAACAAGTAGTCCAAAATAGCCTGGATAGGTGATTTAGTTGGGGAGATATTGTGGTGAGCTGCCCAACAAGTGAAGTATTTCCACTTGGCCAGGTATGACACTGTGGTGGAAGGTTTCCTGCTTCCCAATTTGATCTGCTGGACCTGTGCAGAGCAGGAGTGGTCTTCCAGGCTCAGCCACAGAGGATGCATGCCATCAGCTACAGGGAGGCCAGGTCCAGAAGAAGCAGTCGACCACGGTCTTGGGAGAGAAGGTCCAATTGCATTGGGAATATCCATGGGCAGCCTACAGCCAGAAAGAGCAACATCCTGAACCAATGCCGGCGAGCCATAACCAGGGCCACCAGGATGACCTTTGCCCTGTCCCTCTTTATTTTTATGAGGACTTTGTAGATCAACAGCAGGAAGGCATACATGAGGTCGCCCGACTATGACAGAAAAAAGGCATTGGTCAGTGCGCCGTCACCAAGTCCCTGCAGAGAAAAGAAGTGATTGCACTTCCTGTTCCACCTAGTGGCACAGCTTCCAGGTGATTGTTGTCACTCACACAGAAGCTCTAGACATAAGGCCTCCTGGCAAAGGGCTGGGGACCTGCCCCCACCCCTTGCCTGTTGACATAGTACATTGAGGCCATATTGTCCATGAGTACTTGAACCACCTTGCTGGAGAGCTGAGGCAGAAATGCTTCACAGACTAGTCGAATTGCATACCAAGGTAGACTCCCCATCCTAGCTCTGAGGCATCTGAAACCAGCAACAACGTTGGTTGTGGGGCCACAAAAGGTACCCCTCTCACCACATGATGCGGTTTTGTGCGCCACGATAGTGAGGTAAGTATCAGTGGAGGGACCATGAGGATCATGTCCAGGTGGTGTCTGGAAAGGGAATACAGTTACCAGCCACATTTGTAGAGCTGAGTTGCAGCCTAGAGTACTGGACTACGTAAGTGCAAGTTGTCATGTGATCCAATAAGCTCAGGTACATCCTCACCGTGATGACAGGGGGGGTTGACATATGGGCTATGAGCTCTGACATTGCCAGGAACCTGGCTTCCAGTAAGAGTGCTCTGGCTCGCATAGAGTCTAGGACCGCACTGATAAACTCCATGCTCTGGACTGGTATGACTATTGGCTTTTGCTCGTTTATTAACAGGCCCAATGCTTGGCGGGTGGCCCCGACGACCTCGATGCTGCGCTACACTTGCATCTTTGAGCGACCTTTGATGAGCCAGTGGCCCAAGTAACAGAAGACCTGTATGTCACGCTGCCTGAGATGGGGTGCAACCACCACCATGCACTTGGGTAAACATGTGCAGCACGATTGACAGCCCAAAGGGGAGCACCACAAACTGATAGCGTTGCTTGCCGACCATAAAGCTTAGGAACCTCTTGTGACCTGGGAAGATGGAAATATGCATCCTTTAAATCGAGGGTGGCGTACCAGTCACCTGGATCCAGAAAGGGGATGATGGAGGTTAGCGACTCTATACAAAACTTCAACTTCTTTAGATATCTGTTGAGGCCTCACAGATCTAGGATGGGCCTCAAGCCTCCTTTTGCCTTTGAAATTAAAGTAGCAGGAATAAAATCCTTTCCCCTTCAGTTCTCAAGGAACATTTTCCATGGCACCCACTCACAATAGGGCTTGTACCTCTTGGGTGAGGAGTTTCTTGTGAGAGGGGTCACTGAAAATGGACAGGGAAGGAGGGTGGGAGCGAGGTAAACTGAAGGGTGCCCCTGAAGGGTGCTACTATGTTTAGTACCCAATGATCTGATATCATGTCAGCCCAGACCAGAAGGAAAGGAGCAAGGTGGCATGAAAATAATAGGGAGTCTGGATCCTGGGTAATGGCTGCTAGGTCAGCCTTAGAAGCACCTCCAAAAGTTCTGTTTGCCCCCAAGGTGGTAACACCCTGAACCTGATGGGGAGTGGCACTTTTGTAACCCATGTTCTTTTTCCTATGGGGGTCTCCCTCCAGGCTGGCTCCCAAACCTCTGCAGCTTCTGGTGCCTAAAATGCCCTCTAGCAGATGACGGGGTGTAAAGGCCCAGGGAGAGCAGCCTGGTGTCTGTCTGGTCTGAGACTAGGGCTGCACTGTTGAAGAGGAGGTCCTGGATGGACTACTGGACCTCCAACGAGAGTCCAGATGATTGGCTCCACGATGCTCTTCTCATTGACAATGCGGAGGCCATAGTCCTGGCCACCAAATCGTCTGCCTGAAAGGAGGTTCTGGCCACCATCTTCCCTTCCTCCAAAATTGCCTCCAACTCTTGCTTGGTGGCCTGTGGCAGGGAGTCTGAGAATTTTTCCAATGACTGCCAGATGTTATCATATATTCCCAACAGGGCTTGTTGGTTGGATGTGCATTGCCGTACGCTTGCCATTGAATAAGCCTTTCATTCAAAACAGGTCTAGTTTTTTGGCCTCTGTTCTTTGGAGAAGAACTCATTTGGGCTTGCCTGTCTCTTTCGTTGGCTGCTGTAACTACCAATGATCCCAGGGCAGGTGGGTATAAATTCAAAAAGTCTTTAGACAGCATCCAGTATTTCCTTTACACCCACTTAGACATGGAGGAGGGGCCAGGGAGGCCGGGGTCTGCCACAATGCCTTTGCCAGTTTTACTACCCCTTTGTGGATCAGGAGAGCCACCCTGAATGGAGCTACTGTTGCCAGGATGCCCAACAGCTCATCCGCAGGCTCCTTTACTTCCTCCACCTTGAGGCCCAGATTGGTTGCCACCCATCTGAGCAGGTCCTGATAGGCCTTGAAGTCATTGAGTGGGACAGCAGTGGTGAGGCCCACCACGGCCTCATTAGGCGAGAAGGATGAGATCGGCATCAATAGAATATTGGGATCACCCTCCCTCTCTGGGATAGCCTCTTTCTGGTTAGATTCCACATCCAAGTCTGGTGCCATGCAAGGGGCCACCAACGACCGCAGTACCGAGGCTCTGGAGAGTGAGTGATCTTGTGGTACTGTGGCCTGGGAGAACCTCTAGGAGTTCCAAAACTACCATGCTCCAGGCCATTGCCCTTGAGGCCAGACCCCCACAGGGGGCATCATGGAGAAGCCATGGCAGGGCTGAAGCATTTGCCCATTTGGGCCATAACAAAGGTGCCAGTTCGAATAAGCGGTGCCAGGAGCCTAGATGCCAGATACTCTGCAACTGATTTTTGTCTTTTTGGCTTCTTACATGGACTTGGTGAGTGCAGCCAGGATTCTGGAAATCTACGCCAGGAATCTGTGGAATGGTGCCAGGGCTCCGGGAACCTGCAATGTTCTAGGGAACAGCACAGTTGCACTAAAGATTGGCGCCGAGGATCTGGAGACTGGTGCCAGTAGCCCAATTTCCCACGCTGCGGCTGCGGAGACCAGTGCCCTAGGTCCGACGACAACTGGCAAGCTGGAGAGTGGTGTCTTGGCAACCAAGAGCTCTGTGAAGGTCTAATTGCAGGCTTTCCCATAGAGGAGCCCACTGGCGAAGGTATAGGTGCCTAGTCTTGGTAAGGGAGGTCTCCCTTCCGGGGGTTTCGGTGGCATGGGGATTGTTGAGAGGTTCTTCAAGGCCTGGAATGCTTACTGGTATCATGGGCACTGCCAAGAATCCTTACTGTTTTCAGGAGTTGGCAGTAGGGGATGGGCTCGAAACCCAGATGGGGCATGAGCCCCCTAGGACTTGTGAGGACAGGCAGCCAGACGTGTTTTGTCTGGTCTTCCTTGCCTTTCTTATTCCTCTTCGGCATTGGTGAGAGCCCACATTTGGTGTGTGCCCTCTTTGGTACCGAAGATGGTGGTGCTGGGGGAGCGCTCCACACCGAAACTGACATACTTGGTACCAAGTCCAGCCAACTTGGTTCTGATGCCAGCCTGAGTGCTGACTCCATAGAGGGCCCTTAATTTAATGTCCTCATCCTTCTTGGTACGAGGACGGAAACTTTTACAGATTTTGCATCTCTCCCTCATGTGAGCCCCTTCTAAACACTTCCAGTGAATGACTCGCACCAGAGCTGCTTGGAAAGGCTTTTTACATGAAGCGTGCAGCATCCCTGTGCCAAAGAGAAAAACCATTAGGTTAGAAACTGTCTTGCAGAAGCAAGCAAACATTCCAGCACCATCACAGGTGGTAAGGAGGAACTGAGAGGGAGGAGAGCTGGAGGCACCCTATATATGGGCACATACACATGGTGCTGTGGAGGGCGCTAGAGGCAGCCTTCCAGATACAACTAGGGGAAAAACTTCCAGCACTGCCACATGGGGCACACCCACACCTAATTGGGAATGGACATGAGGAAGCACTAGAAGAATGCAAGTTTTTGGGAAAGATTGTCAAGTAGCCAAACATCCCAGAACAACAAAAAGTTAAATTTGAGACCTACTGACCTTTACTGTGTCAAATGATTTTTAAGATGCCTCATAGACAATGTGTTAAAACCCAAAGCCTTGCACAAGGGTAACTGATTGGTAGCTGGTAGATAATTCTGTTAAGGATGCACAACAATACCTAAAAATATTTACATGGAATAGAATCCAACTTAGCCTTTGCAAAATTAAAAAGTAAAAAGCAGCATGATTATTTTTACTATTAAATTAAGCAGTGTAGCAAACGTCTGACTTCACCCTAGTGGATCGCACACTTTTGCCTCACGCAGTGGGCCAGGGCATCACCAGTTACCTTATTTCCCCAGAGGGTTTGGGGGGGGGGGGGGGCCGGAGTAGAGACCTGGGCCCGCCCGCTCCTCCAGGTCCCAGCCCAGGAGCCCTATAAGTAGCAACTATGTGCTGTGGCACCGTACTCACAGCTGCAGTCTTTTCCCCTGGGCTAATTCCCCGCCCTCCCCTCCCCCAGTCCTTCTGGTTTCTTGGGCCCAGTACCTTTCTCAGCACTTTTCTGCTCCTTCACACAACTCTGCACTCCTACTCCTCCAGTTCACATGCTGTTTGTTTGGAGCAGAGGGTTTTTAATCAAGCACTTGGCTAGGTCTTAATTGGCCTCAGCTGCTCTTAATTATCCTCTAATGACTTCTGGCTAGTCTGCCAGGAACAGAGCCCTGAGCATTCTGGGGCTTACATATCTCCATTCGAGCACTCTCCTACTGCCCTCTGCCCTTGCTATATCACAGCGGACATGACTGAATATATTTTGAGGGCCAAAGATGTTGAATAAGAATCTGTCATTTTTAGAATGAAATCAGAGCAGAATTGCATTTTGTGTTAGAACACTTCATTGAAAGCAAAAGAACAATTGCAGCATGTAAGCTCGTTTGGGAACAGGTGGGAAATCAAATACAAACTTCTGCAACATAACAAAATAAAACTTCAAAAACCAGGCATCTTATCTAAAATATCTAATAGTCAGTCTATCAGATACCACAAACAGCTTGGATGTACATGGAAAAGTAAATCAGTACTAGCACCATTACCGGTATAATCAATTAAACATTTAATCAAATCTAAACTAACGTGGTTCAAAACATACCTTTTTAACTATTTTGAGACAAGAGAAAGATGCTAAAATTTTCTCATCCATCTAGAAAGCATTTCTGATATCCCAAACATTGCCCTAACTTCTCCTAACACAGAAGGGAACAGAACAAATGGACTTAAGCTCGATCAGCTCACTTTTTCAGATTGTGCATCTCTTAAACTCAGTCAACAGTACAAATTTAAAAAAGATCAGATTTTTATTAATCTTTCCACACCACAAGTTTAAAAATGAATGACAATTCATGTTCATATTTAAAAACAACTCATCAATAAATTTTTTAAAAGCAGGCAGATTTAATAGAAGTTGCCATTTTCTATACAGCTCTGAAGATCGCTGAACAGATGTCACTGTACAGAAAAAGAAAAATGGAAGAATTTCAGTACATCTTCTAAAATGCTCACCATAATGAACAGAATTCATATACAAAGAAAATACGGTTACTTACCTTCTGTAATTGTTTTTTGAGATGTGTTGCTCATGTCCATTTCAAGCAGGTGCGCTTGTGCACGCTACGTGCACAGTCGTCGGAATCTTTTCCCCCCCGTGGTACCCGTCAGGTTGCATGCTGTATATATAGGGGTCTGCCGACCCACTGCCTCTCCAGTTCCTTCTTGCTGATCAGCTCCGATAAGAGAGAGAGGCAGGTGGGTCTTGGAATTGACAGGAGTAACATCTCAAAGAACAACAGTTACAGAAGGTAAGTAACTGTTTTTTCTTCTTCGAGTGCTTGCTCATGTTGATTCCAAGCAGGTGATTTCCAAGCAGACCAATGGAGGAAGGGCTCAAGCTCACAAGATTGCCAACTGAAGCACTGCTCTACCAAATGCCGCATCATCCCTGGCATGCTGGGTAAGGGGCATAATGCTAAGTAAATGTATATATAGAAGACCAAGTTGCAGCCCTACAGATTTCCTGTGTGGGAATGTGAGCCAGGAACACCGCTGATGAGGCCTGAGCCTCATGGAATGTGCCTTGAGAACCAGGGCTGGCACCTTAGCTAGCTCGTAACACATCCTATTCATGAGGTAGTCCAGGATTAAATCCTCTGAGAAGACACGAAGTTCTTTCATCCTTTCTACTACAGTGAAGAAGAGCTGATTCAATTTACGAAAGTAAATCTATATAAAAAGCCAGAGCCCGTCTGACATCAAAGGAATGGTGACTACATTGCCTGCTGCTGCCATGTGGCTTTGGAAAGAACACTGGCAAGAAAATCTCCTTAATAGTGTGAAATTGAGAAACCACCTTGGGCAAGAAAGCTGGGTGTGAGCGCAGCTGCACCCTGTCCTTATGAAATATTGTATACAGGGGCTCTGAGGTTAATGCCTTAAGTGCAGATACCCTCCTTGCTGAGGTGATCGCAATGAGGAAGGCTACCTTCCATGATAGGTACAACAGAGAACACAGAGCTAGGGGCTTGAAGGGGTGAGGAGGGGGGCCAAAAACTTACTGAGTACCAGGTTAAAGGTCCCATGCCAGGATTGGACAGCATACTGGATGGTAAAGTCTTTCTAAGCCTTTGAGGTAACGGGACTCCATAGGGTTGGCAAATATCAAACAGTTCTTTTCTCCAGGGTACATCTTCACAGATGTAACTGCCAGACCTAACTATTTTAAGTGCACTAAGTAGTCCAGTATAAGAGGCAGTGAAGTCTGCATTGGAGGAGTGCCCTTTTGTAGTGACCATACCGATAACCTCTTCTATTTAGCTAAGTACACCACTCTGGTGTATGGCTTCCTACTACCAAGAACCTCCTGCACCTGCTCCGAGCACTCTGCCTCCCTCGGGTTCAACCATGTAGCTTCCATGCCATGAGATGAAGCAACTCTATGCTGGGCTGACACAGCCAACCATGGGTCGGCATGATCAGGTCCAGAACCAGCAGCAGTATGATCGGGGTGTCTATGGATAACTGCAGCAGTGTTGTGCTGTACCATTGTTGCCTCAGCCATGCTGGGGCTATAAGAATAACCAAGGCTCTGTTTCTCCTGATTTTCAGGAAGACTTTGTGGACAAGAGGAAATGGTGGGAACACGTAGAGCAGGTGGTGAACCCAGGGAAGGAGGAACGCATCTGCCATGGAACCCAGGCTGTGCTCCCGGTAGAAGCAAATTGGTGACATCTCTTGTTGGACCATGTCATGAACAGGTCCACTTGGGGAAACCTCCACCTATAGAAAATAGTTCTCAAGATATCCACGTGGAGAGACCACTAGTGGGTGCTGAAGGAGCAGCTAAGTTGATTTGCCAGCTTGTTCTGGGTGCCAAGGAGGTAGGCCGCTTACAAGTTTATGGAGTGGGCGATGCAAAAGTCCCAGAGTTTGATGGCTTCCGGCACAGGGGAGAGGAACATGCTCCCCGTCTGTTCATGTAGAACATCGCCACAGTGTTGTCTGTCAATACTAACACCTCTTTGCCTATCAGGTAAGACTGGAATGCCTGGCAGGCCAACCTGACTGCCTGTAGTTCTCTGACATTTATGTGGAGCGACAGCTCCTCTGGAGACCAAAGGTCTTGGGGTCGTCCATTTGCCAAGGTGTGCTCCCCACCCCAAGGCTGATGAGTCTGTCACCAGTGACAGTTGCAGCCTGGCAAATGGGACCCCTTGGCACACATGACAAGGGTTGAGTCACCACTGAAGGGACTCTACAGTCTATGGTGGGAGGGAGACCACTCTGTCCAGACAGTCTCTGTGGGGTCGGTAGACCGATGCTAGCCACAACTGGAGAGGCCTGAGTCACAGCCTCACATTCTGGACCACATATGTGCAGGAGGTCATGTGGCCTAGAAACTCCAGGCAACTTCAAGCTGTCGTAGTAAGTTGCTGGGGGTCCTTATTATGGAGCCCATTGTTTGGAAACGAGACTCTGGCAGCGGAGCTGTGGCCTGAACTGAATCCAGGACAACCCTTATAAATTCTATTTTTTGCATGGGCACTAGAGTTGACTTGCTCACATTTAGATGCAGACCCAGGCTGAGGAACGTCGCCCATATTAGAGTGACATATGCTTTACCTGCTCCTTGGAGTGGCCCTTGACTAGCCAATTGTCCAGATATGGGTACACCTGGACACCGTGTCTCCTCAGGAACGTAGCGACCACGGCCATGCATTTGGTAAAGACTCTGGGAGCTGCCAATAGGCCAAATAGGAGGACAGCAAACTGGTAGTGGTTGTGTCCTACCATGAACCTGAGAAACCTCCTCTTCGAGGTACTGGAGCCTACCTCTGAGTCCAATGGCAAAGACTGTTCGGCACCACTCCCATTCACTGGTGCCCCATAAGCAGCACAGGCGGAAAGGGGCGCTCGCCTATGGTGCGGCCCATGGACGAGGTGCTGGCCCGTTCCTCAGCACCAGTCAGCCATATCTCAGCACCAGGCACCAGCACCGATCACCCTCGCCTCGGCACCAGTCGCCTCGGTACCGATTGCCTGCACCACTCAAAAGCTACAGCTACCTCAGCACCACTGTGGTCCCCGTGGTCAGGTCATGAAACAGTAATCCCTCTGCAGAATCCAGTTCAAAGGGATCTAGAACATGACTTTTGTTTTAGACACAAATACTAGTCACCTAATTTTCAAGAAGTCAGTATCCTTCTAATCTTTTGCTAGGAGATGGGAATCTCTCAGTGTCAAAGAAAAATACAGAACTAGGAGACATAATATCCAAAGCTCAACTAAAAAGAGCTAACTTTAATGCTGTATGCACTTGCTGGAAATGCATAAAAAACTCTCACCTGTTATCACCAGCACAGCTAGAAGAGAAGTAGAACTTTGTTTTTCCCTTTGTTTAAAAAAAATTCTGTCAGCCTTTTCTTTTAACACCTTTAGTGGCCCATGCTTTGGAGCAGGGACCTGAAATATGGCAGAGGTAGCCCATCCATCAGGGATGCGCTTTTCACTTTCTTGTGAAAAAACCATCCTTATTTGGCCATTATAATCATTTGAAAAACTGTAGTTCAGACATGCTCATTTGACACTTTAGATTTTAGCATCTAAAAATCTACAAAGATTCTGCCTTCAGCCAAGCATGATCAAGCTTTTTACAGCTCCTCATGTACACCAAATTACACATATGCTATCACCACAAAGCTACTGAGTGTGCTACAAGGGTGAAGCTGGATTTACCTCCTGTAATAAGTGCACCAGAATACGGGAGATGGCCTACCTCTTCTGGGCTCTTGATGTCCCTTCACCACACCCACCGCCACCACTCTCAACACCGTGACACCCAGGCAGCAGGAAAGAGAAAGCCATCAGATTTGAAGGCAGAGAAGAGGGAAAGAAAAATATTGGCAAAAGGAGTTTGGTAAGACAGGGACTGGAAGGGGCTGGCAGAGAAGACTGGAAGAGTGACTGGCTAGGCAAGGAGACTGGAAACTGGGTGCGAGTCTAGAAGTGGGTAAACAAGGAAACTGGGAGCCAGTTAGGGAACAAGGAGAGGACTAGAAGCCAGTTGTCTGGGAGGGGAAAAAAAACACAGATTAGATAAGACGACTTGGACTAGGACCCAGCAGAAGGGGAAAAGAGATAGATCAGACAAGGAGCTAGAGTACAAGAGGAGCATTGTTGGGAATGGTTGAGCAAAGCAACCGGAACAATCAGCCAGGGGAAGGGTAGTGAGGAATATTGAAATTGGATGAGAAGCCTAGGGAGGGAGATTAGGACTGGGAGCTGGCAGGGAAAGATACATCGAATGAGGAGCCCAGAGGGAAAAACTAGTGCCTGGTCTACACTGCTGGCAGCATCCAAGGGAGATATGCAAGCTACATGCTTCATTCATTCATTCATTCATTCATTAATGATCTGGAAGAGGGGGTAGATTGCACCCTCAGCAAGTTTGCAGATGACACTAAGCCTGGAGGAGTGGTAGATACCCTGGAAGGTAGGGATAGGATACAGAAGGTCCTAAACAAATTGGAGGATTGGGTCAAAATAAATCTGATGAGGTTCAACAAGGACAAGTGCAGAGTTCTGCACTTAGGACGGAAGAATCCCATGCACAGCTACAGACTGGGGACCAACGAGCTAGGCAGCAGTTCTGCAGAAAAGGATCTGGGGGTTACAGTGGATAAGAAGCTGGATATGAGTCAGCAGTGTGTCCTGGTTGCCAAGAAGGCTAATGGCATATTGGGCTGCATTAGTAAGAGCATTGCCAGCAGATCGTGGGAAGTGGTTATTCCCCTCTATTCGGCATTGGTGAGGCTGCATTTGGAGTTGTGTGTCCAGTTTTGGGCCCCCCACTACAAAGGATGTGGACAAGTTGGAGAGAGTCCAGCAGAGGGCAACAAAAATGATTAGGGGGCTGGAGCACAAGACTTATGAGGAGATGCTGAAAGAACTAGGCCTGTTTAGTCTGCGGAAGAGAAGAATGAGGAGGGATTTGATAGCAGCCTTTAACTACCTGAAAGGGGGTTCCAGGGAGGATGGAGTTAGGCTGTTTTCAACGGTGACAGATGACAGAACAAGGAGTAATGGTTTCAAGTTGCAGTGGGGGAGGTCTAGGTTGGACATCAGGAAAAAGCTTTTCCCAGGAGGGTGGTGAAGCATTGGAATGCGTTACCTAGGGAGGTGGTGGCATCTCCATCTTTAGAGATTTTTAAGCTGTGGCTTAACAAAACCCTCGCCAAGATTTAACTGAGGATAGTCTGCTTTGAGCAGGAGGTGGACTAGATGACCTCCTGAGGTCCCTTCCAACTCTAATATTCTATGATTCTATGCTGAAACTTGTATTGTTCCTGTTGACTTACTAACTTTCACTTACTACCGTATCTTCACTGTGCTGCGTCAACAGGAAACGCCCTTCAATCAACGCATTACTCTATTCACAGGGGTGGATTAATTGCATCTGCTGGAGAGCACTTCTGGAATCGATTGAGCAGGTCTCCATTGCCCACTCAATCAACCCCGCTGCACTGATCTGTGAAGCCCAATGCAGTGCCCACAATATAGACATACCTTAGGACTGGGATGAGAAACCTTAAGAGTGGGGACTATGATTGACTAGGTGAGAATGTGACAAGGACTAGAAGCCAGGGGTGAGAAGAGACAACTCTGGAACAGGTTGGAATAGATAAAGTAGGAGGAGCCAACCCTGGGGCAATGGGAAAAAGAATCTGTGTCTGCAAGAGCACACCCCTCTCAGAACCTGGAATGGAATCCAAGATGACCGACATCATTATCATCCCTCTGATACCAGCAAATATCTGTGAAACCCATTAGGAAAATGTGTGTCTCATCCACCCTCCAGTGCTGGTCCAAAAAGGAAGACAACCTATCACCACCACAAATTACTCCATTGGCTCATCTGGTAAATGTCTGTGCAAGGGAGCTAAAAGTTCCAACCCTGCTAACCCATGTAGGTTTTAATATGTTGCCACACCATGGAACCTTTTTCAGTTTGCTTTTTAAAAACTAGAAAATTACACACATGAAAGCTACATTAAAAGAACATTATGGAAAATAGCATGTGATCACATACTTAAAGACCATACCATAATGCATACACACAAAGGGAGCAAATTAAAGTTGCACTATTTTGGCCAAGCTACTAATCCTAATTAATTCCTAAACAAAAATAAATCAAACTGACCTAAGCCTTCTGAAACAAATTGAAACCAAACTGACTCAAAGTGACCTAAAGCCTTTTGAAACAAATTGGCTAAATAATTTTTTTTAAAGTCACACCTTACATTAAATCATTGCAACTTTCTCATGCAGACAAACCCTAACTCCTGAAAAAGAGAAATTACTGTTTATGCTTAATCTTATTACATTTTTTATATGGCTTCTGCAAAATTTAAAAAAATCTTATTCCCAATAAAGTGATGTCACCCCAGACAAATTAAACTTCCTTGTTTGCCTAGTAAACACCTATTTAAGTTTCACGGCTATTATAAATACTTGGGATGCCACTCTTGTTTTTCCAAATAGAAAATGATGGAGGCAAGAGGCTGCATTGCAAGAGCACAACAGGCCAGTTACTCAACTGAGTCCTAAACTCCCTGCTTTCTTTCACTGCCGCAGAACTTGTAGTGATCCAGATGTACCCCCTTTTCACTTGCTCTTTCATCTGCCACTGGGAAGGAAGGGAGAAGACAAGGTCTAAAAGAACCCCCTATCCTTGCAGGGCTGTGTTTCTTGATATCTATAACAGGAACTGTGAACTGTTGCCCCTTCCTTACTTCTACTGCCAGGTCTGCACCAGAAACTTTGGTTGGTACAGTAATGTCTGTTAGGGGTGTGATTTTTGTTACAACATTTACATTATAATTTACACTTTACACTTATATTACCTATAAGTGAACACTAAGATAACTTAAGAAACTAGCTAAAACAATCTTGGAAATGCTAGCAATTACCTTTGAGAATTCATGGAAGATGAGTGAGATCCCAGAGGACCGGAAAAGGGCAAAGTAAATATCTTTGACAAGGGGGACAAAGAGGACCTGAGGAATTATAGACCAATCAGCCTAACTTCAATACCTAGAAAGATACTGGAACAAATTATTACACAATTTGTAAGCATCTAGAAGATGGTTATAATAACCAATATGAATATGAAAAAATGCTTTTGCCACATTAATGTGTTTGGGCAACTGGTATAAACTACACAGGCAAAATCATTCTAGTGTTAACAATGCTTAAGTTTATTGAGTTGTTTCCATTCCCCTTTTATTATGGTTTCTGTTGTGGCATTCAAGGAAATCCCTGATTCTTTGACCTGTGGGAAAAGTGTTTACCTATTCACCAATTTTATCTCATCTGGTTCAGGAGATTAAGGTCTGTTCTTTTCTGCTTTTTTAATACTGGGGAAAGAACCTTTCCTGAGCCTCATTCTCTGAATCTCCTGTTTGGAAATCTTGTTTCTCTCCTCCATGGAATGGGGATCTCTGCCACTCTCAAGATTTAGGCTTATGCTTTCAGCCACATTCGGAATTTTCCTCTTTCATACCTTAGAAAAGTCAAGAGATCAGAAAGATAAATGGATGTCCTTCTTTTGTTTGCCATTTTCTCTGATTTAGGTAGAAAATGAGTTTGCCTGACCTGGTGAATTTCTGAAGGACTGACCACCAGTCAAATTTACAAATCTTTTTTTAAAGATGAAAATACCAGGTGGAGTTTCACAGAAAGAGGCTTTTCCAAATATGCAAATGTGATATCCCTAATAAGTGGCGATACCAATACTTAAATTCTCAGCAATGTTGTTCTGCAGATAATTTCTGGTACTTAAAAAGGAAGTTAATTTAATCCTTAGCTAAGCCTTTTCTTTCTTGAACTTTAGCACCAATTCACTCTATTTCTCCCCAGCACCTTTTGCTTAAAGGACCCAGCTCTGCCAATACTGCAGACTTTCAAAGAATGCACTCTTTTTTCAACAAGCATTGCAAGGAAAGCCCCAATGTATGCCAAATACAAATTTGGCAGCAGTGAGTCCCCACAATGCTTTCCAAAAATACAATGAAAACAATTTTGTCCACTCTAAAAACTTAAGTAATTTTCAATACCTGTTCAAAGGTTGAAATCCATTGTCAGCAACTGTTCAGTTTCCTAAATTCTGAAAACTCTCTCAGCTGGCATTTCTTTATAAGGAATAGATTAGAAGTAATTCCCCGCAGGGTAAGAAATAATTTTTCTTCCTTTTGAGAGCAACTGAAGAGTTTCTGGAAAGAACAATTAGTGCTAATTATAACTTAATTGTAAACATCAAATTTCAATTATGAAATTGGCACAGGACTCAGGATATCTGGATTCAATACCCATCTCTGACACAGACTGAATATGTGCATTATGTCAGGTAATCACTCCTGTGCTTCATCTGCCTTTTTGTTAAAAAAATTGGAAAAGGTTCAGAAAAGAGCTACATGAATTAAATGCAGTCTGAAAAACCTACCTTATAGTGAGAGACTTCAGAGGTTCTATCTATTTTGCTTAGGTAAAGAGGTGATTTAATCACAGTCTACAAGTACATATGTGGGTAAGAGATTCTGAGAGATGGCTGTTTAACCTAGCAGCAAGAGGCAAAATGAGATCCAGTGGTTGGAGGTTGAAGCTAGATATCTTCAGACTGAAAATAAGGTGGGCAAGGTAATATCTTTTTATTGGACCACCTTCTATTGGTGAAAGACAAGCTTTTGAGCTACACAAAGCTCTTCTACAGGAAATAAAGTGAACATTTTTAACTGAGGGAGCAATTTTCATTGGGACAACCTACCAAAGAATGCAATGGATTCTCCATCACTGATTTTAAATTAAGAGTGAGGTTTTTCTTAAAAAAATGGATTCTTACTCACAAGTTATGGGTTTGATGAAGGAGTAAGTGACAGAAATTACATGGGCTGTGTTATGCAGAAAGTCAAACTAGATGATAGATTCTAGCCTTAAAAATCAGAATCTATTATCTGTCTTTGCATTAAAGTTCTTAGCAGAACCCAGTCTATCCTTACAAAACTGAGTGATTGATCTTAGTCATGTGTCAACTATAAAAAGTTTAAAACTATGAAAAGTTTACCAGATCAATAAATAATTATAAAAATGGGAGTTGCCTAAATTCATCCTGTATATAGAGATATCTTGTTGTGTTGTGTGATCACATAATGAAAGACCCTACAAGTAGAAGGGGAAAAATAAAGGTTGGTGTAGACACCTTGCCTAAGAATTTAGTATTCATAATCTCAATCTTATCGTTGAATTAACAAAGGCTTTTTGCAATGGTAACCTAGAGCAATCACCACTGTATTCAGAGATTTCAACTAATCCTACATGATCTCCAAACGTATAATCTCTAAATAAGATAAATACCAGTTTCATAGCACATTACAAATACAAAGCTGTCTATTTGTCTTCAATGGCTGTAAAATATTAGATGTGTGAACTGATAAAGAACAAACACTTGGCAGTGTTGGCCCCTGGGTCACAGAGTCTCCCCGAGACCCACGGTACATCACTGGGTGAGAGAGAATAGGGTCAAAAGTGAAGCTAACCCTGTAACCGTGAGTTATACATTTAGGTTTTAATTTGCTTTTTTAAAAAAAAA
The DNA here is from genome assembly GCA_007922155.1 of Mesoclemmys tuberculata. NCBI lineage: Eukaryota > Metazoa > Chordata > Testudines > Chelidae > Mesoclemmys > Mesoclemmys tuberculata. Next base: position 40,784,268 of record ML675649.1, on the reverse strand, counting down.
AAAAAAAAAAAAAAAGAGTACAGAAATCCACAGTTAAGGTGCCTCAAACAAACTTAACTCTACCCCTACAGTCCCACCTAACATATCATACAGATGAGATTAGTCACTGGAGATATGTTCAACCCACATCAATATAGACTCAGGTCGAGGGAAGCACAGGACCCACCAGATAGCCTCACTCTGCACTGCTTCAGCTGCCCTGGGCTCCAGCAGGCATAGGGAAATGACTTCGCTCCTGTAAACTGACTTCCACCTGGGAGTTTCTGTTATTTCCCCCAAACCACATGGCCCAGAAGTGGTCCCCTTCTGGGCCTCCAGAAGGCAAGGGGGATTCAAGGATGGTTTGCTGACTGCTATCCAAAGCAACTAAATTGTGATACTAAAATGCTTGCCAGATTCCAATTACACCTTTCCCACAAGATGATGCAGAGCAGTGGACAAATAAGAGGTGGAGCTAAGATTGATCAAAGTACCTTAATTGTGTTCTCATGATTTCAAATGTGTTTAAGTTTAAATTTATTTGTCTATCATATGGGACATTAAAATCACAACATTCTTTAAGGCGTTTCCTCTCCATTACTAATACTTCCCCCCCTCCCCTCCCCATCTGAACTTTTGCTTGGTATTTGTCAAAGATTATATTCATTTGTACCACAAATCCTGTTTTACCTATTAGGGAAGGTTGCAAAACCATGACAATCAATCCAAATTGGATGAAATATGTCCATGTTTGCATATCAGGCTGGATCATTGTGATCATCTCTGAGGCCATCTCTGTTTTCAAAACAAAGTTTAGGGCTGACGTTGATGGAGGATTAAAGGCAAGGTGCTTGATGGTAAAGGGCGCACAAGCTTGCTAACCCTCCAAATTGATGTGATGACCAAAAGGAATAAAGATTTTTCAGTCAGAAAATTCAAGAACACTTACTTCTCTTACTAGTTCAAAAAGTGATTAGTAAGAGTTTTCAATACTAGAATGAGGATATCAGAGTAAGGCCCCTGAAACAATGCTGATTTCAGAAAAAGGGATGTCATAATTGAAGCAGCAGTCTGGAACCCAAAGAGAAAGGATCCATGGTACCCTATATGATTGAGATTTGCACTTTCAAGAAGCTAGAGTTTAGATTTTTATGAAAACCATCTAGTAGGCAAGTACAGAATGTCTTGTCCTTATCCTCCAACAGCACATACATCAAGTCTACCAAAGCCTTTGATTGATAGGAAGTTTCCTGGATTTGAGAAAAATCAACCAACACAAGAATAATCATGATTTAGGTTCCATGAGGAACCACCTTAATGTAACTGATGTGCTGACTGCCGAAATAGCTCCCATTCAGATGAATCCTCAAAGTGGGAATAGGAGCCCTTCCATGTTACCAAATGAACTCTACTGCAATGCCGGAGATCTGCTTAAGCTAGAGGTATCCCCATTCTCCTACAATGGTCTCTCTATGGGACAGACACTTAACTACAAGGAGAGGGAGAAAATAGCAAGAAATCCTAGGAAAAGGCGCCATCAGAGTGAGCTTGATGAAGAAAATATCTACATGAACAACAGAGGCAGACAAAAGGCAGGCCTTGCTGTGAAAGGTGCTGACAAAGCAGGCTGTTCTACAAAGAAAATCCACAGGAGAAACCTGTTGCCTGAGGCAGACAAAAGGCAGAAAAAACACAGTACAGAGGATCTACACAATAGAGAAAGGACCAAAATCATATGATCAAACCCGTTTGGTTGCCCAACACTTTAGCATGATTCAGGGACACTTAATATGCTACCCACAATATGAAACACATTTAACTATATGATGGTACAAAAATGTTGCAATAAAATCCTCCAATAAAGCTGTTATTGTCACGTCAACTGGGAGACATTCAAGACTTAACGTTAAATGCTTTCGGGCTATTTCACTGGACACTATACATCTGCAATTCTAATAATTCATTCTTTACAATTTTAGTTTAAGATGTACGTTTCAGGAGGAAAAAAATACTCCACAGACAGACTCTTCCAAGATCAATAACAGGCAAATGGTGAGAATTTTATACATTTTGCTTTAGACATAAAAAGGCGGAGTCTGAAGCAAATCTTTGAAATCAAATTGCAGTATGTTACTTTTCACATTTAAAAAATACTAGCTACCCTTATCATTTATAAAAGGCAACACCGCATTTTGCCATACCAGCTTCAACTATATTTAGCCCCGTAACAATATTTTTCAAGCATATTATTGTCTTAAGTCTCTGCATTACAGAGCTCTGCTTGAAAAACTAGTACCAGTGGGCAGCACTGTGAAGAAAGGTTTAAAAATAGACAGATCAATGACTGCATGAGCCTCAAAATCACAACTTTTACAAGACTCTTGACATCATGAAGCAGTCATTAACAACATCTAAAAGAGTGGCTTGTCTATAATGATATCTTTAATGGAGTCTGTCCTTAGCTAAACACTTTTGAAGAGAGTGCATCCTTTTCCATTTAAGGAAAGATTAATGCTCATATTACAAACAAAGGCCATGATCCTGTAAGTTACTTCAGGCAACTGCTCCCTGCCCATTTGCAGAGCCCTAATGACTTCAAGGTGGTCTCCTCTATGGAGTTAATTGAAGGCCAAAATCATTTCCATAGTGCATGCATTCAGCACAAGCAACATAGGTGTTACACTGATAAAATGCTTGTCAAACACATTACTAAGTACATACTGTTACAGCCCTACAGGTTTTTCTATAACAATATCCAAAGATGTTTTTTCCTTACAGAAGACTGCAGCACCCTCTTAAAAAATTGTCTGCAAGAGGCTACAGAAAGACTTCACACTGTAGTGAAAAATCCATCAAATTTACGAATTGTTTGCAATCTGCATCTACCCAACTTGTACAGAGACAACTGAACTATCAGTTTTCACATCGGTTGTCAAAATTAAGTAGCAATTTCCCCCCAAACAGAAGTCAAGCCTTACGAGTGGTGAAGTTGGCAATTAAGTCCACAGCATAGTTTCACATTAATATTAACAGTCTTTATTTAAAAGATAGTGCCACCACACAGGCCTTCAAAAACATATCCTCAACTTCTCACAGAGAACTTCAGTAACCTGCAGTTCAAGCTCAGTGAATACTAAGCAGAAATGGTCTATTTAAATAAGGAGGGCAGCTGATCAGAAGACCAAATTCACTGTACCAGCTCAGAAAAAGAAACTGTTTCTCCTACAACCAGCATATTTTTTTCTGTAAAATACTCTACACTACAGTTGCTTGGGATCTTAGGACCTAGTTTTGCTAACCACAACATAGTGCCACGGCACCAGTTAAAAGCAGCTGAAATTTACACATTTTTCTCCATATGCTTTCAAAGGAAGTGGACAGATTTATCCTTGAGAAAAATATTCCCCAATTACAACTTTTTGATAGACGCAACGGACTAGCTAAACATACTACAGTTTGAATGTTCTCAAAGTTTCAAACAGCTCCATATCTGATCAGCAATGGTAAAAAGTAATAGTCCACTGGGAAAGCCTAACATACAGACATTTCAATCTCTCATCAGCTTTCTCCTAAATAGTGTTTAGCTGAGTTAATCCTACGGCTTTATTTGCATTATACACCCATATATTTCAGGGATCTCGTTTCCATTGTGACGTGATTCATGGTTGATCTCAAATGTTTGTTTTCATTCAAATCAAGTGGTATAGACCTCCTAATTTCTGTTTTTTATTTAATACTAGAAATCAGGACAAGAATGTAACCTGTAATGGAGAGTGTGCTATTTCCAACATTCCAGTTTAGACACACGTCATTTTAGGAGCCATTGATGATATAGTCCTTCTCAAAGGAAAGCTTCAACTTCTGGGATGTATCTTGGTAGCAGTTATTTTTTTCAGCTGAGAATAAATATCTACAGTAGCTTTTATTAAGCAATTCCAAAATCATCAATCTTCTGAAATCACAGTTAAATAAAGTAGTTCTATAGCTGTAGCCATGGAATTTCTCAAACTGGCTGAATCTCCAGGGTCTGTGACATGCCCTCTCTTCCAGCAACTATAAGGTCTGGTTCTGCCTCCTGTGTTGGACACAAGTTGAAGATCCACTTTAAAGAATTTTTATACTTACCTGCTCAGAATTGGTCATGTGGTTTAAGGGCCTTGAGAAATCTAGAGTACATTTAAGATGATGTGGCCTCAAGTCTGATTTCCTTAAGAGAAGTGACAATCTTCACCAGTCCCAAGATGTTTCCCCACATGCTAAATGTTACTGATCCAGAAATGAACAAGCCAGAGTTAAAGATCAAGACTGAGGCTTGCTTTCTGTATGTCTTTGGATGAATCTACTCTAGTATTTTTTAGGAAATTTCCTTTGCACTATTACTGGTGCAGCTCAGCAAAGGTAGGAGCACTAGTGTAAGCAGGCTCACGCTTTCTACTACAGTATCATCTAATGTTGTTCTAAGAAATTCTAGAAGACAATAGTAAAAACATTCGAGTCCATCTAGTACACTAGCACTGTGCCCACCATTTCTGCTATTGATGGAGCTGCATCAGTGGTAGTGCAAAAACTGCTAGTGTGTAGACAAGATTTTGTGGGATAATCGCTAGTAAGTTTAGTGTTTCATACTGTTTTTGATTCTTGGACACTATCTCTAGCTCCCATATGCAAGGAATGCCATAAACAAGGAAATTAATCACAACATTGGTGAGCTTATTAAAGCTCTGACAGGTGCTGCTTATTCATAAAGCTATGTTGGTTAACTCCAGGAACACATACATTGTCTTCCTCATCAAGAAATACTGCAGGAATATGTGGTTAGGTGCCCCTACTGAAGAGAAAGAATTAAGACCTGCACTCATCATCCATGTTTTGTGAGAGAGAGGGGGAAAGGAGAGGATTAGTGGACCCTTTTAAAGGTATATTCTAATCACATCATTATAAATTATGGTTTTTAAATTAAAGATCATATAAAACTTTGAACATCCTTCAACATGCATTTAGATTGTGAACTACATCCTGTGTGTCCTAAGATAGACTGGATTTCCTAGGGGTAATATATAGTACCTTTCAGAGAAAGCAGCATAAGTTAAAGTTAGAGATAATGAAATAGTGTGAGACATGACTAAGAACCGTTTTAAGGATGTAATATATTCTTAAATTATGAATATTTAGCTAAAGAAACTCATCATTGTGGTTTTTGGACTTCTATTATTATGGCTCAAATTATTTCTGGAGTTTAGCCCATAGGTGGGCTAAACTAGATTTCCTTTGGCACAACTTGGAAAAATATGAAATATATGAAATATGATTTCTTGAAGAGAAATCCTTGACTATAACTAGGTGCTGCATTAATCCTGGAAAAAATGAAATGCTGCTGAAGTCCAATGCACATTGACAAATGAGTTTCCAAGTACTAAGTGATTATGTTTCTAAACAGCACTGCTTCTGGCAATTTTGGTCCTAAAGTTTGTTCTTATGGCACTGCTTGCACCTTTGCAAAACATTTGCTTTTTAAGCAGCCAACCTAGGGACTTGTAAATGCTTCTGAAAAGATGAGTATTGTAATACTGACAAAATAAGTTTACTGATCCATACTGTAGTTGCCACACTAAATCCTTGTGTACATCCGTACTGGATTTATAAAAGGCTATTTCTGGGATAGCATGATTTTGTTTTTGAGACTATCCGACAGCATATAAGCAAATCTTCAAGATCACTCTGTTGTTCAAAGTCACAATTTACTGAAAGGGAAATCTGAACTATCGGTGCAAGACAAAAAAGGAAAAAGACCAAGATAAACCGACAAAGTGAACATGAAACAAAAGCTTACTTATTGCACTGGAAAACTTGAGCAATTATTTTGTGCAATTATAAGACTGCAGCAGAGGAAATAGGAGGAGAGAATGCATTGCTGTTTTATTGAATGCTAAATGCAAAACCCAAATTTTATTTATAAATATGTTTCATAAATACACCCATGAACAATCACCACAACTTCCAGTACTCAAGAATCAAACACCACTTCTTCTAGAACTCCCATAGGGATAAGAGACTATCTAGGTTTTTAAATCATAAGTAACATTTGTAAGAATATATATAATATTTTGTATACACCATATTGCTCAGTGACTAGATTTAAGCTTTACTAAATGGTATGATACAAAATGTCTGAAGCTAATTTAGGTAGGTGGCAAAATCACTTATAGTAACACCTTATACTTCATTGAAATCCACATATAGCAGAAGCCCAAGTTTACAAAGGTCTTGCATAATCAATCCCTACCCAAACATTTGCAAGATCAGTCGTTCAATAGAGGATTCTCCCCAAATACAGGAAGATAGTTTCCCTAAGGAATAACAATTTAGAGGAGACATAACCACCATTGGGGAGCTTCAATCCTAACAACTTTAAATTCTTGGCAGGCCTGACATCCCATGACATCCTTCTTTCCTACTTTCAAATCAGCCTGCCTTGGAGATGTCAGCAAGCCACTGCTCTTGAAGCTCTGCTTCTGTCAGTAACCCTAAGGGAGTTTGCCTTCCGTTAAGTAAAAGGATCTCTTCTTTCTGTATCATTTGTCTTCCTCATTTAAGACATTTTGGGAAACAACCTACAAGAAAAAGCCTCATACAAATTAGGTGCCCAATCCCAACAGGTGTTGACCTCTGAAATTCTCACAATTGATCCAATTTAGGTGGTTTAGACTCATAGACTCATAGGTCAGAAGGGACCAATATGATCATCTAGTCTGACCTCCCGCACAAGGCAGGCCACAAAACCCTACCCATACACATTTATAACAACCCCGAACCCATGACCGAGTTGTTGAAATCCTCAAAAATGAGATTTGAAGACCTCAAGCTGCAGGGAATCCACCAGCAAGCGACCCATGCCCCACGTTGCAGAGGAAGGCAAAAAACCTCCGTGGCCCCTGACAATCTGCCCCGGAGGAAAATTCCTTCCCGACCCCAAATATGGCGATCAGCTAAACCCTGAGCATGTGGGCAAGACTCACCAGGCAGCACACAAAAAA